>SNQJ01S0055279.1:0-12875 GCA_010110895.2 Picea sitchensis
TTTTCATGGGAAGAGGCTTCCATACATCATGGAAATCTTATGTTTATATTTCAACAAAAATTAAAGAACTTCAAGCAGTTCCTTAAGATTTGGAACAAATCCACCTTCGGAAACATTTTCAAGGACCAAATACTTTTAGATCAAAAAATGAAACGACTCCAGCATCAAATCATAGATCGGGGTTTCTCTGAACAACTCAAGGGGCAAGAGGAGCAGCTCAAAAAATAGGTGGATGACAGACGCACTCAGGAAGAAATCCTCTGGAGGAAAAACTACAGGATCCAATGGCTCAAGGAGGGAGAAAGGAACACTAAATTATTTCATCTTTCGATGCTTCAACACCGGCATACTAACCATATCTCCCAATTAGTATCAGAATAGGGTAAAGTTATCCAAACCCATGAGGACTTAGAGAAAGAACTTGTAACCTATTATCATAATCTCTTATCATAACCTCCAGGGGATAGAACAACTGTCATTAAAAGAATCACTCAACATATCCCAACAATTATAACCATGGAGCAAAATGAATCCCTTCAACGGTTGATCACACTTGAAGAAGTGGATCAAGCACTCCATGTCACCCCTCTCTAAAAATATCTAGGTCCTAACAGATTCACAATGGACTTATTCCATCACTGTTGACCTATGATAAGAGAAGAGGTCTGGCAAATTATTAAGGATTCCAGACAATCTGGTCAAGTGCTACCGACCCTCAATGCAACCTTTATAACTCTCACCCCCAATGAGGAATTTGTTACACTTATGAAGCAGTTCGTGCCTATATCATTATGCAACGTCATCTACAAACTACTCACAAATGTTATCACCCAAAAACTCAAGATTGTCCTTCCCTTCATAATCTCTCATGAACAATCAAGGTATGTTGAAGGCCGACAAATTCTAGACCGTGTCATACTAGCACATGAAGTCATCCATTCTTTACAAACCTCTGGCCCTCTAGGTATGCTTATAAAGCTATATCTTTCAAAATATTTTGATAAGTTAAGATGGAATTATATCAAGTCCACCCTTCTGGCCTTTGTTTTTTCTTCTACCTGGGTGGATTGGATTATTAACCTTACGTCCTCTGCTTTCTTTTCTATCTTGATCAATGAGGTTCCATATTTCCCCTTCTCACCCTTGAGGGGAATTCACCAAGGGGATCCTCTATCTCACTTTATTTTCATCATTATGGTGGAAGGCCTGAGTACATCCATTAAGGCAGAAATTGTTGACAAATCCTTATCAGGGTTCTCCCTTCATGGTATAAACCCGCCAATCTCCCACATCTAGTTTGTATACGACACTTTGATGATGGGCTCCCTGACTGTCCGTGAATCCCTCCGCATCCTTGCTATCCTCCAAGACTTTTGTGAGGCTTCTAGTATGGACATCAACAAAGATAAATCTCAAGTCTTCTTTTTCAATACCCCCCAACCATTGTAGCTTCACATCACCCATATCCTTGGCTTCAATAGAAGATCCCTTCCATAAAAATACCTTGGCTTTCTTCTCATTGATAAATCACTCCAGAACAGCTCCTGGGAAAACCTCCTTTCCTCCCTGGAAAAAATACTCTCTTCCTGGACTTTTTGTTATTTGAATCTCCCAGGCCACCTCATCCTCCTCAAATCTGTGCTCTAAGCTCTTCCCATCTACTCCTTATTTTCTCTGGCGGCTCCAGGTTTTGTCCTCACTTTCATAAAAAAATTGCAAAGAAAATTTCTATGGCAGGGTGCCAAAGATGGTCATAAATGGGCCAGGGGTGATTTTAAGAACCCCCCCTAAATTTATATGTATAATAAATTGGCAAATCCCCATGATACATAGGAAAAATTGAAGTCTATTTTATCAATAATATATATATATATATATGTGTGTGTGTGTGTGTGTGTGTGTGTGTGTGTGTGTGTGTGTGTGTGAATCTTTTAGTCAATTATACAATCTTGTAAAATCTTAGCGAATCTTTCACTGAATTATAAAACCTTGTAAATTCTTGGTGATTTTTTTGATAAAATATAAAACCATGCATAATACTACGAAAATGTATTCATTAAGTTGTTAGGTTGACTACTGATTAGATAATCATGTTGCTATGCAATACATTCTTTGTAGTGTAACCCTCTACCAACAGTTCTTCATTGTTCAATATATCCATATCAACAAAGATCAACGACATGACAATAGGGTTCCAAGGTATATATTACAGTCTAGAACCCCCCTGATATTGTAATATTATTGAAAACCCTGGACTTCTGAAGATGACACAGTTTTGTTGCAATGATGATATCGAAAAATTATAAATTATTTTCTTATTGATCCTTGGCATACAATATATGCTTGTATTGAGAGAGGTCCTAAAATGTTACATTTAGTCAGGACTTCATGGAACATTTATTGTGTTTAATAAATATCTTTGTTTGTGCTAATGATTCTAGAAGAATTGGGAATGCATCAATGCATTTGCTTTGTGTTTACATAAGAAACTCATGAGTTCTTGATTCAAAAAGAAATTCATTAATGCAATGATATTCCATGTTTAACTTCTTTTCTTCATCTTTAGTAAGTATAAGAGATCGTAATCCTGATTTTGGAATGGAATTTACATTAGTTCTGCTATGCATCACCATAAATATTTTGTTGGGAAAATCAATGGAAGTGTTATATGTGAGATCTTTCAAGTGAAACTAAACGTTTAACTGGAGCATGCATATTATATTATGTACCCTCTTTGTAAGAACTTTGAAACTACTTGCTAACTATGATTATGTCTCTAAAATTTATAGTTTGGAAAAAATTATCTAAATCACCACTTCTTGAAAATTTTGAAGTGTTAGTTATTTTTTATAAAAAAAAAATGAAAATGGTTAATTGTTAATTTTTTTTTGTATATCTGTGAAATTTTATAGATTTTTATTTTCATTTAGAAAATATAAAATTCAAAATTGTTATAACAATGTATTAGTTTCACATGGAATTGGATTTAGGTGTGAAAGATAATACTCCTCTCAATCAAGTCAAGCTAACATATATATTAAAAAGAGAAATAGGAAAAAACTAAATAGTTTATCAAAAACACTTTTAAAGGGGTAGGTTTTTTACATGGATAGGTTTGTTTGTTGATAGCTTCATTGTAGAAATATAATGAAATGTAGTCATGTTGATAGTGAAATCTAAATTAATTATAATTATTATTTATTCTCACATTATCATCAATATGTTTTCCATTAATATTATTGTGGGTATATAATACTCATTCTTGTCTTAGTGGTGGAAGATGTGTCCATTAATGGTTAAGAACATGTGTTTCCTCCTAAGAGGTCACAAGTTCAAATCTAGAGGGGGTTCCTTGTCCGACAAGAAAAAGGGTCCCGTACACCAATTGGTCGTGACCTTAAAAATAGATTATTATTATTATTATTATTATTAATATGTCATCTACTTATTTAAGTGGAGAAAGAAGAATAATACAATAAAAAATATCAAAAATAAGATATATGAAATTATTATTTTGATAATACAAAGATTTTAAATTGCTGATTGTACTCCTAAGTATTTAATTTAGTATCAAATTTACACCAAAATGAATATTAAATTTAGACCCGTCAAAATATCAATTTAAATATTAAATTAAATATCTAATTATATATTAAATGAACACTTAAAAAATATAATTAACATTATAAAAATTTTAATATCAAATCATAAAATAATAATATATAATTAATATTTTGAATGTTTTATTCAAAATAATATAAGTAAATTTATTCAATATGTTATTATTTTTCAAATAGTGCTTCAAGGCTTGTGAAAATATTCTTATGGGTCAGAATTGAATGCACCAACGATTGTTTCCTTCCATGTATAAACTAAAATAATTAAGTGGTCGTGTTAGAATATTTAATGCATTTTTGACAGGTATTATATTTTTGCAAAATTTGAGGATGTTGTGGAGGGATGAAATTTGACAGGTAATTTTATTTTCAGGAGGAGATCATCCCATCAAATAAGGTTATTTGTTTTCTTGAAATTCCTACCCTAGGACTCTGAACTCAAGCATGAAAATGCATTGAGAATATTAGACTACATTGCCAAGGACAATCATGTAGTTTTACAATGGATAAAATATTTTAAAATGGTCCCTAGCAGGGTAGGGATTTCAAAATGGAACAACCTATCAAATTTGATGGTTTTTACAATTTCGTTACCCATTTTCACAGTTTCAAGAAGAATGTCGGTTGTCATAAAAGCAATTCCACTGTATTTAAGGGGAAAAATCTCCCTTGTGACAATTCAAATTCCATCCATGGTCCCTAGATTAAGTAGCCTTATCTGAACTGAGAAACTTTGCAAACACCCTTATTCTCATTTTTTACCTTGTAGAAGATCATATTTCTCATGCAATCATAAATCCAAGAAACATAGAGATATTTTTTGTTGGAATCCTAAAAGGAGGCAAAGGATCTTCAGAAGAGATTGAAGTTATTTTGGCTATTCTGTCTGCAATGGCTAGAATGGATGAAGCATGCAAATTCATGGTTTCAGTAGCTTATCTGCTACAAATGGTAGTGAAGTGTTTGAAATAAAAATGTTTGAATATAAAAAGGAGTGTTTTGTATCGATTCGTTCAAAGCCAACATATCCAAATCTTGTAGATCTGAGTGTCCAACTGAATGTATGAGAATAAGTATGATTCCTCTTCTAATTTATGCATTGAAGAGTTCACGAGAGCGTGCAAAACGATATGTATTTGTTACACTTGGAAATTTATCCATGAGAACATTGTATTACATAGAAAGGAAATATGATATTATGCAATTTTTTATGAAGCTTGATTTTTCAAGGTACAAAATTTGCAAAGTTCATGCTGGCAAGTGTAGTTTGAAAGGAACTCTTTTCCTGGTTGAATCTGAATTTGTTTTCCATATCATTTATTTGATCAAGTGAGTTTCACTAAGATATGTATAGAGGTAGGAAAGGGACTTGACTCCGTGAACTCCTGCTTGCAATTCACAGTACTCTACCACTCAAACTAGCCCACCAAGCTACTTGAATCTAAATTTGTTCCCATAGCATTTATTTGATAGGATGGAAAACACAAAAGCACCCAATTAACAATTCAAGCTTTACTTAATTTGTTGAAGAACAAAACAAATATGGAGAAAAGAATTGATTATCTTGTGAAAAATGATATAATTATCCCTCTCGTTCAGATTATAAGAAAGGATGAAAATTCAATTCAGACAGAAATGACGGTGTTGGAAAGGATATTTAAATGTAAAAAATACAGAGTTCCAAGATATGCATGGTTGGCTAAGGAAACATTATTTGCAACCAATATGATATTTACAAATATGTCTCAAGAAGATAGATGCTACTTCAACTTGTGATTAGTACAATCAAGTGATAGAGGATCTGATCCACAAACAATGCATAATATAAGTTAAGTAGTGACATTTTAGGAAGCTGTGGTTTTAGAAAATTGTAGAACATGGTTTTAGAAACTGATATTGTATGAATGCTCTAACTTTTTATGAATACCAAAAATTTTAAACTAGGTAAATCCTAGAATCTCAATAGCTCAACATGTGCTTTTGGGAATTGAACATCGGTGAGGAGGATAACAATCATTTCTCCCAACCACCCAAGCTAAACCAAACAATAAAGTTGCATAGTTTATAACACTCTAAATGCAAGAAATTTATTAAGTCTATCTTATTAAATTAAATTAAATTAACTGATAGGAAATTATTCAAATAAAAATTTACTTTATGGTGGGGAAATGTTTAAAAAAAAAAGAATAATGATATATGGTGTTGCAAGCTTGAAATATTATTATGGGTATTCCTCCAAAATTGAATTGTTTCTAGTCTTGAATGTGTTAGCACTGAGAGTCACCCTCAGACTGCTATAGGATAAGCCCAGTACCTATTTGATTTAAATGATTAAAACAACTAATACTTGGTGGATCAACAAGAAAATAGTAAAATGGAGGGCATCAGACTGCTTGCAAATACATTCTATTGGGCATGGAGTCATAACACTCTGCAGATCACAAGAAATCAATCTGCCTACCAGACAAAAGGCTTATGCAAATATGGATAGAAGAATAGAATATAAACAAAGAGAAGAATATCCACATAACATATATCCTTTTTGTAATATAGATTAAAGAGTGCTTGAACAATAATCTATGATTAACAAGTAATTACCACAAATCCTTTGTAGCTCATGAATTCATTAACCAAAGGCAGTTTTTGACCTTCAAAATATGTCAATATTACTCAAGCAAGATGATAAGAAATAATGGAAACAAGAGAAAAAAAAAATCGGGTATCACAACCTTCATGTATCCCTAATGGAAGAAATGCCTACAACACATGCCCTTAGGCTTACAAATGAGAAAATCAACTGATCCTATAGCTCTTTCCTCTCTTGGAACATGAATCCAACCCTTTTCTCATCAAAACCCTTTCATTTATAGTTAACAATCGCTATCTAACCTAAGGCGGTCGAAATCTCTCTATGGCTATAGGCAAACCACAACAGACGGAAATGACTACAAAAATCAACTCTATTCTCAAGTGTGCTATATAATCAAATATGCTAGCAAGACAAAATAAAAGGCCTATCTCGTCCAGATGTTCGATGAAGTCCACCATTGAGCACTTGACCCAAAGCAATATACCTACAACTAGTCCTCAACAACCAAGCAATGCAAACATATGGTGATAATATATGATGTTAGCACATTCAATAGAATAATCCATTAACATTCATAGCAAATATGCCCATGGAATAATAATTCAAATATTTGCAAGATATCAATTGGACAAGAAAAGAGTATTTATATTAAGATATAATCAACATAAGTGAATAAGTTATAGACTTTCGTGTTGGCATGGTTCGAAACCAAAAAACTAAGTTCCTTCCAATTGGACCTCCACCCCTTCAATCCTCCACCAAAGGCAAGCTCATGTAAGAGAGACAATGGAGTTCTCACTCAATAAGGGAAGAGCATGGGGGTCGAACAATGTGTTTAGACTTAAAGGATAAAGGGATGCAAACTCAATATGAAGTGAATAATTCCTCCAGAGTAACTTTGCTCTCAAAGTTGAATTCTTTCTCCTCTTTTCCATAACTCGGGTTTGGCCCATTTATAGCCTTCGAGTGGAATTGAAGGGTCGAGTTGGAACATTTCCAGTATATGGAAGGCCACGGATCATTGATCTCATGTCGTGACATGGAAACCCGACACCATTTTTCAATTTTGGGCACATTTCCCGATGTATGTCGGCTCTAGTGGTGCAACCTGCGTATACAGATGTTTCATAGTAGGCAAGGTGTGTATATGTAGAAACAATTGTGTTTTTATCTCTGGGATTTGCAAAAAGGGATGACAAGTCTGCATAGGGAAATGGAAAAAGGCCTTTTGTGAAAGATTGCATGGGGTGAGGCAAATCTTTGTATAACAGATGCCCCCTAATGTGTGAGGTCAGAGGAGTATCTGGAATGGCCGAAATACATTATAAAAAACCCAGAAGTGAAGTAATGGGGACCCAGATGGAAGAACTATTTCTCATTATAATTTGTACTGACTTTGCATACATGGCTGCCAATTTGAATTGCACTGCAGATCCATGTGAAAATATACCAAACAATTTTCTGTGGCCATGAATAGGAAAATACAAATGTGGTTACATGCCAAAGGTTGTCATAGTCAAGAACAAGGACCAGTAGAACCAATCTCAAAATAAATCTGAAGTTATATGTATATAATGGAGTACAATTTGATCTCACGTGATCATTGAAGTCACACAGGTACTAGTCCAATGAAAAGGAAGAAACAACTCAGGAAAGTTGCGGCTACATATTGATGTCTTCAAGTCTTGTACACAATCCGCCAAAGGTGCAAGTCTACATCATGTGAATAGAGGGGTTGAGGTCGAACACAATGAGACTTCATTTGATTACTGGTCATTGAGGTATACCGTTAACAAATGCAAGACATCATACTGATGATGAAAGTAGGTATCAAGGAACCGAGTACATTCTTACAAGTGTGAATAAAGGAGTCGGGGTCGAACACTTGAAGAATACATCGATCAGGAGACATTGATGTATTCCCAACTATCGATAGCGAGAGAACTTGCCACTAATGACTGCAATCCTCTAGGTACTCATAGGACTCTAGGTCTCATTTCCAAAATAGATGAGTTGAAGTCGATGGAAGGAGACCTGTTGAAAGGATAGCATTAAGGCATCTCTCATCATTCAGTATGAGGTACAAAGCAGGAGCTTGATGATTTTGGAGGAAATCAAATGAAGAACATGTTCACGAACCAATGACCCTATACAACTTTCGTGTGTGCCAAGTGAAAGAGGTACAAGAAAAAGGCCCTTTGAATAGTATCCAATGAGGAAAACTACTGACAAAGGCGAAGAAACCACCAATAAGGCTAATGTCATCCAAGACATTGGACGAATTCCAATGTGTGAATAGATGTCTTCCCGTCGAACACAAGGGAAACCACCCAGTCAATGACCAATGATGAAATGTCGACTGATGGGTTCAAGGTTACCTACCAATGAGGAAAGTAGGACCAGGGTGCGTAATAGGACTACAACATCATGTGATTCTGAGAAAACCTAAGGGTATGGATGACATGCAAAGTCAAGAGTTCTGAGGAATGGTCGACACAGGTTGATAGACATCCTTTAAACAAGAGCATCAGACATATGGAAGACTCTGGTAGCATAGACTCAATGATGAAACCATGAGATGCAGGAGGCATCAATCAAACTCTCCATAGGGACTAGAAGAGTAACCAGTTGGGGGAGAAAAATCTATGTAATGAGCTCAACTTCCTAAGGCCATGCTAAAACCAAAATTATGATGACAAGTGGACTCAATAACTTTGTGATCCGTTCAAAGGCGACATGACTGCTGCCAATATAAGATAATACTCCCTTCACGCCTGTCTTTTTGGTTTTTTCATAGTCAAATGAATACTATGATACAAAGGAGGAAACGAGTGTCGCAAGTAAGAAAAAATAGTTCCATTAGTGGAACATACCTATGCTCAATTCAAGGAGGTGCATGCAGGAGATGGACACTCAGGGGAATGTTTCCTCATAGGTATAGGGTGTCAAATTGTGAAGGATATAAACAAGGTTCTTCTTGGTTGAGGATGCAAAACTGTTGAGGCAAACGATTTATAACGCAAAGCAAGAACTGGCTATAGGCTCAATACTGCAAGCAAGGGCATGAGATGCAATCACAACTTAACGCCAAAAAATGTCATTTTTCATAATCTTATTCTACTTGGTGTGAAAAAGAGATAAACTTGTACCAAATAGACGTCTTTCAAATCCAATTTATAAGTGTGAAAGAGACAAGTTCACTCGGCAATCTTTTCACTTTTTGAAAACAAGTCCGAAAAGAGCTTAAATCAAACTTGGTTGGGAGTCCTCTAGGAATAGGTTAGCATGTTTATGAATGAGAAATGAGGCTTAACATAAATTCATGTATTATCTATAAGGGAGTCCCAATCCTACAAAAAAAATCTCGGCATGGGCACCAAATGGATCATAGTATCTAACTAGGGTAACCATGTTTGGTAAGTCTCTACCATTTGATAATGGCACATCTTGTAGTAGATGGAGGGTTATGTGTCGCTAACAAAAGACTTTGTACCTAAGGCATATGAGTGGCATTTATAGGACAATGAAAATGTGCATGATGTAATGGATACATATCCTGTATGTTGGGTAGAGAAAATACTTGTCTGTAGTTACGAACGTTAAACATAACGCTAAGAACCGCAAGAATCCCTGGCGAAAACTACAAAAAACAACTCAATCCACTGTTGTATTAGTCCATTAGGCAAAAATATGATCCGAAACTATATAAAGTGGGTAAAACACTGCTATAAATAGTAACAAAAACCAAATTTTATTATGTCATTTGACTTTTTTACCCAAATAGTGAAAATTGGACCAATTTACCTCTGATCTGCAAATAGTGATTGTGGGAGCGTCCAGTGACGGAATCAAAGACCGTCTAGACCAAGTAATTCCTCTTCCCCTCCTCTTCCTTTCTAGTGGATTACATTTTTTATTTATGTTTCAAAATTTGAGTTATTTAAGGCACATATTAGGTATTTAGGTGTACGCGGGATACCACTCATCGGGTCGCGTATACGCGAGGTTATACGTGACTGTGTAAAATACAGACTGTGTGTACTCAGCCCTATACACGATTGTGAATGTTGCAGGCCACGTATAAGTCCTTAGACAAGGTTTTTGATAGTTGTTAACTCAAAATTGATGTTTCTCTGGCATGATAGTGCTAGAATGGAGGGAAAGGGAACATGAGGAGGTATATGTTGTCATAGAAAGATATCTGGGGGCCCAAATGGCCTTGAAAATATGCGGGTTGTGCAAATTTTGGGCACTCAAAGGGATGAGGGCCCAAGTGAGTTTTCTACAGTTGCTCGTGGATTATTGGGATCTAGACAGTGAGAGCTTCATCCTTGATGGGCAACCATGAAGGATTGAAGTCGAAGATATATACTTCTTGACATGGTTGTCGCATCGGGGTGAGGTGGTGAACCTCAAAGCCCAGGGAGCTGGGAGCGGTATGAATATAGAAGAGTATATAGACACTCACTGTATAGCAGGGAACGAGAAGGTCAGGAGTCAACTCCCCATCCGAGCGATCAATAATCTAAGCCTCAAGATTTTTGTCCTTGTTTGACCTGGATCACAACATCGGCTTCGTTTCACCATGCATTGAGGTCGCTCATGTTGTATTATGTAGAGTGTTTGAGACCCATAGTGTACGATTGGTGCACCTCGCTACTGGCTAATATGAAGAGCCAGTTAACATAATGAAAATAGGGTGACAAGAGGAACTTCGGGTTTGCATCTATCTTGTGTAGCTTTTTCTTCGAGCGGGTTCCAGGTTTGGGTCCTAGAGTCTAGATCATTCCTTGAGGACCTCGCGATCCATCCATGGCATGGTGGACCGAGGTAATGAGACGACAAGGGGAGGCAGGGTGCCCACACTCTACAACGATGATTTATTTTACTGGTGGAGACAACAAGTCATTTCTCTATATGACTACCCCTATGAAGGGATCGACTTCAGAGGGGACCATGACATGCCATTGCCACCAGGGACCACCTATGGGGACATAGGTATGTCAAAGTTTTTAAATATTTCATTTTTTTGTATTTTTGTATAGTAAAAAAAATATATTTTTGGATGATGTTTAAGTACTAACTAGACACTTTGTGTAACACATACGTAGGTCCACAACGACCGAACGAGCTTCCACGACATCGTCAGAGGCACCAGGGAGATGAGGCGGTGGGAGGAGAAGCAAAGAGAGTCCTTCAAAATGTGCAGGGAAGCCTGTCTCATTTGACACATAGGATTCTGATGGTTCAGGTAGAGGATCTGTCGGAGGCCATGCAGCGCCAAGTGGTTGGTGTTCCTTAAGCTTGGGTGAAACTCTTTTGGCGTCTCGCAAACGTTGTAGTTTGTTATCATGACACACATCTAGTGCCACAGGCGTAGATGTCATGGATTTTGTATTATCGGTTGTATATGTGTATTGAGGGTGTTGGCCCCAATTTTGTGTTGGATCATGTTGTCATTGATGCCAAATGATTGATGTCAAAGGAACAATGTCTTGTCATAGTATATTGATGTAGTGATTTATGTATCTTGTATTGACCTTGATGTCAATGGATTGATGTTAAGAGGAGTCATACTCATATGCATAGATGAAGATGGATCAATGAGTTGTCATTGATATATGATCCATAGTTGGATTTATGTAAAGATGACTCATTATTGTCTTTTCATGGTTGTACAAATGGATGAACTCCAAAGTGGTCCTTTTATGGTGAAAGCCCTCATGGGAAGACGCTTTGCGGTGAACTCCAAAGTGGTTATTGTCTTGTCATGGTTGTACAAATGGATGAACTCCAAAGTGGTCCCCTTATGGTGAAAGCCCTCACAGGAAGACGCTTTGCGGTGAACTCCAAAGTGGTCCCTTTATGGTGAAATCCCTCACGGGAAGATGATTTGTAGTTGAGTTATCCTAGAAGTATGGTCAAAGAACCCATGCTTAATTATGGAATAATGAGATGAAGAACAGTGAATTTTTCAGTGAAACTATCCTAAATGGATAGTGTTTGTCAAGCCATTTCTGTTGGTATGTGGAACGTCACATAATTCCTCACGGTTTGAGAGTTATGGCCTTACGAAGTTGAAGGACCCTCATATGTTGGTTTGACGCCCCAAAAGGTTAAAGAAGTCAAAGTGCTTGGAAATAAGATATTATTTAAATAATAAAGTGAAGTGACAAAGTCAAAAAGGATTATTTAAATAATAAAGTGAAGTGACAAAGTCATGGAGGATTATTTAAAGTGTAGTGACAAAGTCAAGGAGGATAATTTAAATAATAAAGTGAAGTGAAAAAGTCAAAAAGGATTATTTAAATAATAAAGTGAAATGACAAAGTCAAAGAGGATTATTTAAAGTGAAGTGACAAAGTCAAGGAGGATAATTTAAATAATAAAGTGAAGTGAAAAAGTAAAAAATGATTATTTAAATAATAAAGTGAAGTGACAAAGTCAAAGAGGATTATTTAAAGTGAAATGGCAAAGTCAAGGAGGATTATTTAAATAATAAAGTGAAGTGACAAAGTAAAAAAGGATTATTTAAATAATAAAATGAAGTGACAAAATCAAAGAGGATTATTTAAATAATAAAGTGAAGTGACAAAGTCGAGGAGGATTATTTAAATAATAAAGTAAATGGAGAACTTTCTAATTATGGAAAGTGGTTATAAGAAGGT
>SNQJ01S0055280.1:3991-44460 GCA_010110895.2 Picea sitchensis
ATAATTTATTCATAGGATCAATCCCCATTGTGGATTGATCATGTCAGATATTGTAATAGGACCAAATCCCCTTTTGTGGATTGGTCAAAAGACAATTGTAATAGGCAGAATAAGAAGTTAGCCCCAACACTTAAGTAAGAGACCCAAAAATATAATAAAGGTGGGTTTACCCACCCATATTGAGAAGTCGACCCTGCCAGTGAAGAGACACTTCACACATTCCAGAACTTGTATAAATAAAGGAGGCTAGTGCCTCATTTGAACACAACTCAGTTGCTCAGTTTAAGAGACAAGTTCTGATCTGTTACCGGCAAAGGAGAGAGAGAGTGGCGCATATATTGGAGAGGACTTTCTGTTTTAGCATAGAGATCTCTTGGCATTGTATTTTCTATCTATATTAAGGAAGTTTTCCTAGGTTTTCTTCCCCTAGAGGGTTTCCCAGGATAAATGTTGTGTCTCTTGTGAATGTGTATTTCTTAGTGATCTTGTTCTTATGTTGCTATTATCTATTGAAATGCAAAGAACTATAATAATGGCATAAACATTAACATTCCTTACATTTATTGATTATTACTCACGCTATAATTGGGTTTATTTTCTTAGATAAAAGTCTGATGTATTTGAGCATCTCAAATAATTGAAAGTTCTAGTAGAAACAAAGAATGGGAAGAAGATAAAGATCCTCCATACAAAAAATTGGGGGGAGTATATAAACAAAGATGTGAAAAATATTTTTTGTGAGGTTGGTATCCATTTGCAGTGTACAATTCCATACACTCCATAGTAGAATAGATTTGATGAAAGGAAGAACATATCTCTCAAGGAGATGACCAGTTGCATGTGAGATCTATTCCTTCCAATATTTGGGCCAAGAAACTTAATTATGGTTCTTACATACAAAACATATTTCCTCATAGATCTGTTGAGGATTAGATGCCTTTTGAGGTTTGGATAGGTTAAAAACCAAATTTCACACACTTACACATCTTTGGATCTCACACATGGGTCCATATTCCTTCTAAAAAGAGGAAATCATTAGATTCATATAGAACAACTTTGATATTTATGGGATATCTGGATGATGTGAAGGGGTGAAGGTTGATTGATCCCTCTATATAATGACTCATCATTGAGCATAGTGTTCAGTTTTAGGAGAGTCCTTTTCATGTACTGCCAGTGCAACATGAAAAGACTCTTGTGCTTCCATCAGTTCTAGACATCAAAGGTGATGTTTAGATACACTCAGATGATACATATTCAGACTCGGAGGATTATATACATGGAGATGAGTGGGTAGTACAACCATATGAGAAGCCAATGTCAGAGCTTCAGTAGATGCACAACTAGGCACAATTCACTCTTTAGGAAGAAGGATTCATTGTAGAGGATCCATTGGATTCAAGAAGGACTCGATCTCAGCATGAGGATCCTTCTCATGTATTTTCATCTTCTGAACAAGTGATTCTTTGCATTGTTATCTGGTTCAATCTTTTGATCCATAGATCTATAGTGAGGATGTGGGAAATCCATTATGGGAAGAAGCCACGTAGGAGGAGTATAACTTGCTCCTAGAGAATCAGACTTGGGATCTAATTCCACTTCCACCAAGGAGGAAACTTTCCAGATGAAAATGGGTCTATAGGACAAAGAGAGCAACAAATGGTCAAGTGAATAGGTACAAGGTAATATTAGTTGCAAAATCATTTCAGCATATACATGGGATATATTATGATGAGACCTATTCTCCTATAGAAAGATGAACTCCATTTGTTTGGTTCTATCCATTTCAATAGCCAAAGCATGGGAATTTCACCAGATGGATGTGAAGAATTATTTTATTCATGGTCATATTTCATAGGATATCTACATGGAACATCCATTGGGGTTCATTCATAACTCATATTTAGTATGACGAATGAAGAAGTCACTCTATGGAGTCAAGAAATCACCTAGAGAGTGGTATGAAAAGATGGATTCTTATCTTCTTTCACATGATTTTGTTAGAAGTAAATATGATTCCAATGTTTACATGTTGAGGACTGCCGACCCTTTGATGATTTTAGTACTCTATGTTGATGATATTTTGATCATTGGTAGCTCTTCTTTATACATTGATGTGGTCAAATATATTTTGCATGACAGGTTCTTGATGATGGACATGGTTCCACTTCACTTTTTTCTGGGTCTTGAGATTAGTCAGGATGCTTTTGGAATCAAAGATTCTTAGGCTAAGTATCTCATGGATCTTATTCATATATTCCACATGATAGACTGTATGTCTACACCTACATCCTTATTATTTGGGATAAGCCTCGAGGACATCAAGGATACACCATTAGTGGAAAACACTTTGTATCGATAGTTGGTGCAAAGTCTTCTTTATCTCACCCACACCCGTCAAGATATCTCATATAAAGTAGGAGCAGTTTCCATATACATGTAGGAGCCCCATGGTCTACACTTGAAGGTTTCCAAGTGCATCCTCATATATGTTCAAGGCACCATGAGTTATTGGATTCATTGTGCATTTGGTTGTGTGTTCAATCTCATAGGCTTCACATATTCAGATTGGGATGACGATGGGACATATCGCAAGTCCACTTCCAAGTACACTCTCATTTTAGGGTCATGCCCTATTTGTTGGTAAATTAACAAGCAACCAACTATTTCTTTATATTCTACAAAGGCCGAGCACAAAGGAGTAGTCAACTGTGTCATTCAGGTAGTTTGGCTTCAACCCTTCCTTACCGAGCTTGGTATCCAGTTTCACTTTCCAATTTTCATATGATGTGACAATCAGAGTACACTGAGGTTTTGCATAGATTCAATACAACGGCAATAAACCAAACACATTGAGGTCCACATTCATTTCCCTAGAGATCTAGTCCATGACATGTTCATTGATTTGCAGTTTTGTCCTTCCTCTTAACAAACCGTTAACATCTTCACCAAGAACTTCACTGGGCTGAAGTTTCAGACATTGCAAGATTGTCTTGTAGTGAAGAACATAGTTTCTTAGCAGCTTTGATTGGTTTCATACCACCTTTTCTTCTTTTTATGCATTGTATTTTTAGGGGGGGGTTTGTTCCCACGTCTTTTTCCCTCTTTCCTCATTTTTTATTCATTGTTCATAGTTGCATTTTTCATGAGTACCTCATATGGCCTAGTTTCCAGAACTCATTTTTTATTACTCCATAGTGATGTTCAGGGGGGGTGTTGGAGATATTTATATTTTCAACTGACTAGTTCAGTGGGAGTGTACTAGAGATAGTTCTATTTTAGACTTTCTATTCTAGACCATCACTATTATGCATGCATTCCTAAGAAAATGTTATTGCTTGTTCGCTTTTCTTAATTATGGAATGTTTTTCCTATATGAGTATATATCACTCACTGATTTTATATTCATTGATTATCTCATTAGATTAGTTTGAATATATTAATTCTCGTTCTTCCATATTGATTCCCTCTTCCTTTTCTTTAGAATATTTTTTTTTATTTTTTTTAGCTAGGTCTCCTGTGCATGTTTCCATGAAACATTGATAGAAGGAGAATCATTATGTGCTATAGATTAAATAAAAAGGATCATAAGAAAGAATATGCATTTGAAGGAAGAATTTTCACACAACTATGATATGGCATCTCAATTTGAAGAGAAAAATAAAATTGAAGAGGAAATGAAAAGTCATCTACAGAACAAAGATGAAGATTGTAAAAAACTTTAAAAGGAAAATGTATCCCTAAGAAAGGAAATTTATACATTTATAGTTGAGCTAAAAAACAATATATAAAATTTAAAATAAGTTCCATGATGTTATAGAATATTCTCAATAACCAAACATCATCGTTTGAAAAAAACAAACTAGGTTAGAATCCCAAAAACACATTGCAGAAAATAAAAGAAGAACCTGAGAGCTATGCTACGACCCTGAACAATACCATCTAACATGGTGAGAATACCAATAAACCAAACTATGACCAACATGAGCATGTTGTCTTTCAAAGGAATAATGAATTCAAAAAGGTGATGACACCAGGAAGACCTATTGTGAGCATGTATGCATATCTCTTTCTTGGTAACTTTTTTTCATGCAACAATTTTGGACATAAAGAAGTAGACTGTAGAGAATATCCAAGAAATGATCAAAGAAGAAATGGAGGTATGTAAAATTCTCCAGGAAATAATTACATTAACAAAAAATTTAAAAATATTGTTGACAACATAAACATAAATCCAATTTATCCAGTTCTTAACTACTATCTTGAATGTCATAAATGCAACAATTTTGGTCGTAAAGACCGGGATTACAAAAGTTGGATATAGGCCCCTATGGAAAATCATATTTCTATCAACAATACCACTAAAGTCTAGAGAAAAAAAAGGGGGGGTTCTTAGAAAGAATGTAATTTAGAAATTCATGCTCAATAAAAAGAAAGATATTTCTACATAGAGAGTGGATGCTCAAAACATATGACTAGTGATCAAAACAAATTCCTTAAGATAAATAAGGAGAAGGGAGGAAGTGTTTCATTTGGAGATAATAAATCTGCCAAGATAATTGGGAAAGGTAAAGTCGGGCTTGGAAGACAAAATGTCACAACAACAAAAAAATTTGTTGGTTGAATATTTGAAGCATGACCTTCTAAGTGTCAGCTAGATGTGTGACTAGGGAGACACATTCATTTTTAAATCTTGGGAATGTAGAATAAGTAAATAAGACACTGGAATATTCGTATAAATAGAACTCAAAACTCCAAATAATGTATACATTCTAAATAAGATTGTTTAAGAAGTATGTTGTATGCGACAAACATATGAAATATGGTTATGGAACAAGAGAATGAGACATTTAAGTTTGGACAACTTGGTTAAGGTTAGTAACAACCACATAGTAAGAGGCATGCCAAAAATAATCAATCCTCCAACCCAATTTGTAAACATTATCAACATGGGAAGAAAACAAGAGTGAAATTCAGAACCAAGGAACATTCAACATCAAGACCATTAGAAATCATACACATCGATCTCTGTGGGCCAACCAAATCACAAAGTCTACAAGGTGATCGTTACTTCATGTTTCTCATTGACGAATACACAAGAATGACTTGGGTAGCCTTTCTCAAGCATAAATTAGAAGCCTTTAGGTAGTTTAAAGAATTCAAAGCATTGGTTGAAAATGAAATAGACTTGAAAATTAAATGCCTAATATACGATAATGGAGGAGAATTCACATTAGATGAGTTTGATGAATTCTGTGAATATCATGGAATAACAAGACACTTCTCAGCTGCAAGAACTCCACAACAAAATGGAGTAGTTGAAAGGAAAAACAAGACTGTACAAGAAATAGCAAGAACCATGCTAATTCAAACTAAGATATCATATATGTTTTGGAGGGATGAAGTCTACACAACTTTCTATATTCTGAACAGAGCACAACCTCAAGCCAACAATGAAGAACTCCATATTAATTATGGAGAGGCATGCCGACAAATTCCAAACACCTTAATTTTTTTGGAAGAAAATGCTACATAAAGAGAGGCAATGACAACCTTGTCAAGTTTGACTCTAAATTAAATGAATGTATTTTTATTGGTTTCTCTTATCAAAGAAAATATTACAGATGTTTTAATCTGAGATTAGACAAAATTGTTGAAAGAAAAAATGTAAGAGTGGATGATGAAAATCCTGGAAGGATCAAGATGCAAACAAATAACTACCCTGCACCAAAAAGTTTTGGTGAATAAGAGGAATACATTGAGAACAATAATGCATAAGAATAGAAAGAAAATGAGAACAAAAATGCAGAAGAAGAGGAAGAGGAAGCTCCTAGAAAAGACACAAAGACTCCCTTCAATATATGTTCAAAATAATCACCTTGAAGAACTAATTATTGTTAATGAAAATGAAGGTGTCCAAACAACAAGGAAATTGACAAGATCACCAGAATGAACAAATTTGTCTCTACTATCTAAAATATAACCTAAGAACATAGAGGAAGCTATAAGAGATGAGAACTGGTAAATTCTATGAATGAAGAATTAGATCATATTGAGAAAAACCAAACTTGGGAACTAATTCCTAGACCAAAAGACAAGAATGTCATTAGAACTAAGTGGGTATTTAGGAACAAACTGAATGAGGATGGAAAAGTAGTGAGAAATACAGAAACAATGGTATGTAAATTATATGCTCATGTTGAAGGTGTATATTTTGATGAAATTTTTTCTCCAGTGGCTAGAATAGAAGACATCAGAATATTCCTAGCATTTGCAAGCTGGAAGAGTGTCAAATTATATCATATGGGCATTAAATACACATTTCTTAATGGAAATATGGAGGATGAAGTATTCATTGAGCATCTTGGGGGATTTTAGCTATCGAAAAATCAATATTGTGTACAAACTGAAGAAATGTCTCTATGGTATAAAAAAAACACATAGATATTAGTACTAAAGGATTGATAAGTACCTACATGAACAAGGTTTCAATACATGAACTGCAGAAAGTAACATTCACATCAAAGAAGAATATGAAAATATGATTGTCATTATGGTATATGTAGATGATATTATGTTTGGAAGAAACTCTAATGATATGAATCAAAGGTTTTCAAAGGACATGCAAAATGAAATTGAAATATCCAAGCTAGGTGAGTTGTCCTTCTTCTTAGGTCTGCAAATTTCTCAGTCAAATAAAGATATATTTATTTCTCAAACAAAATACATCAAGGAGGTGTTAAAGAGTTAAATATGGAATAGTGAAAGCTTTTTAGTACTCCAATTATTAGAGGTTGCAAGTTCAATACGGATGATGAATCACCGGATGTTGATCACACCATGTATATATTTTATGATTGCTAGTATTTTATAGGTGACTGCATCAAGACCGGATGTTATGAAAGTTGTTAGATTGGTTGCAATATTTCAATATGCACCCAAATAATCACATGTGATGGGAGTAAAATGATTTTTATAATACTTGAAAGGAACAATGGATTTTGGATGACGGTATCCAAAGTAAGAAAACTTTACTCTAACAACATATACTAATTCACATTGGGAAGGAAGTGTTGATGATACTAAGAGCACTAGTGGAGGAGCATTCTTTTTGGGCAATTGTTTAGTATCTTGGCTAATAGAGAAGAAATATTCAATATTTTTATCCACAATAGAAGCAAAGTAATTGTATAAAGATCACGTTGCACACAAATTCTATGGATGAAAGAAACACTGTAAAACATTAAGGTAGAATACAAGCATCCAATTTCTATACTATGTGACAACACCAACACGATAAGCATTTACAAGAATCGCATAATGCACTCAAATAAAAAACATACAACAATCAAATATCATTTCCTGAGGGAGCAAGTAAATGATAAATTTGTGAAGTTAGAGTATGTTCCTACTAAGGACCAAATTTCAGATATGTTTACCAAGCCTCTTCCTAAATATGCATTTGAATATCTCACACAATGACTAGGGGATAAGAAAATCCAATAGTAAATGCACCCTTTATCCTTGATGTAAAATGGGGAGAGAAAGAAGAAATAAGAGAGGAGTATACAACAAGGGGGAGAAAAATAAGGAGAACCATAGGAGCATATTGTTAGGGGAAGAAGAAAGAAAAAAAAGTTTCAGCAACACATTGACAAGGGGAGAAACTCATAAGTACAGTTGTCATCAATGATAGAGGAAGAAATTGTTGAGTATATTTTCATTGATGTCAAGGATGTGATAATGTTGGTAGTCATACTAAAGAATGTGTTGGCCTAAAAAATTTAGAACCAATATATATCAAAGCTAGAATATCATTTAAATGGGGAAAGAAATCATGACCCAACATGTGGAAGAAATTCTGGTCGTTAATCATAGTCTTTAAGTCTTGAAACCCAGAATAAATCATGACCTTTGATCTACATGTGTAATAAATAGTGGTCGTTGATCATATTATATCAAATATCATATAGTCAGAGTCAAAGATGGAGGAGGACTCCGATGAGTAACAACAAATGCAGTCTATCAGATTTTATACACTCAAAATCATAGCTAGAACATAGTCTATTGGAGTTTTGTTGACATGTGATATTGACCACTCATCAACTGGAAGGGAAAGCCTGGTCTGGGGTTGTCTAAATAACCCAAGATGTTTAAAATAGCTTACCCTGACGGGTTTTGTGGCTCCATTGGCATAAATATAAATAAAATATCTAACCTAACTAACTACTAACTAACTACTCTCATATATTTATATACATCATATTACAAAATTGCAAGATTCATTGAAAACCTTGAAAGTAAATTTGTATGAAGAGGACAAATCTTAAATAATAATAAATGGAATAAAAATCTATTTATTGATCTACTTTCACAAACAAAAATACTAAAATTCGAAAAATAAAAATGGATTGAATGCAAACGAGTGACATATGACTTAGTTAATCAAAGTTATAAGCCTGAATGATGCATCTACATTCAATAAGAAAATAGTAAAAGGAAATTAAAAGAACTAACCTATATCTATCCAACGCTAAAATAAAAGAATCATGTTTATATATTCCTATACCATGCTATCCTTGCAACCTCTCTTCTAAGATAAATCTGATGCAAGCAAATTCTATGATTTTCAAGATCACAATAATATCAAATGAAATCAACTCCATCCTGATGATTATAATTTCCTTAAGATGATAGGACATACAATAATTAATATCATCTGAATCATTCATGATCATTTACATCAACAGAAAAAATTCATATTGATTGAATAGATCTTATGCAAACTCCGATTGTATGAAGAAATTCAATACAATTTAATGTCTGCATCAAAATATAACCACAACTGAAACTAAAATTATTTTGGGTTCCAGAACCATTAAAATGAAACACATTTGATATTTAGATAACAACAATTAATCATATGGAGTCATAATAGACTAAATCTAGTTTAAAACAACATATAATCAATCACTTTTTAAGAAAATCAAAACATAGACCATAAATTTCTGATATTCTGATATAAATGAAGCTTCTTAACTCATAGGTCGAAAGCCATAGTCAAGTATGATCCTATCTTTCAAAATAAAAAACGACTGTAGTCCAAGTTCCCAAAATATTCACCATGTCCAGTATCTAGGAAAGTATGAGTATTTAAAACGTACCAGCGATCTATTTCTCATATCCAAAAGATAGAGACAAATCTTCAAAAATAAAGTTTTTCCAAATCAAATCCTTAATTTAGGTTTGTAACAATAGTCTCATGGTAACTTTGCAAGAGTAGTTACACCAATAAAACTATTTTCTATACTGTTTGAAAAAGAAACAATTTTCAAACTAGAAACATCACATGATAATTCATTGTTCTAGCAATACTTGAAATTCACTCCTTCTTAATACCTAAAAAGAATAAAAATAAAATTTAATTAGAAGAAATTCTCGTAAACTAATTCTAGACAAGCTATAGAATCTACGATTCTGTAGCTAGACTAAAAAAATTGAAAATAAATTATGTTCTAACCAACAAATCAAATCATTAAAACCAACTAAGAATTTGTTTACTAATTCAAACATTCGAAAAAGAGGAATCATGCATTTTCGAACTCATAATATCATTGACATTAGTTGAGTGTTTAATAATGATGTCCCCAGATTTCTTGGATATCTTGTTCGCCTAAGGAGGTGTTTGTTTCATATCAGGTCTCAAATCCCAATTTTCTCTTTCCAAATCTCTATTTCGAGCCAACACCTAGTTAAGATGTGCTTGCAAGTATGGTATGTCCTAATAATATATTTGAATCCATGTGAATCACTCCTCGAAATATACATGTTCTAGATTCGATAGAGGATTCTTGTGGTATGAGTTTAGAGGTTTCCCTTGTGCTATCATCGTTTTCAAATCATTTTGGATCCTTGTAAATCCTTCAGGTTCCCAAAGAAAGGAAGGGAGATTCGAAATGAAATCATATTGTGGTGAACCATCTCTGGTGGAATCCAGGCTTACATCTTCGACAAAATTTGTGTCTTCTATTACTATTGTTGGAATGGGTTTTCCTTGATTTTGACATTTGTTTCTTGTCATTCTCGACCAAATATGGCCACTCCTTTTATTTTTTAAATCCATGTCACAAGCATATTGTTTAATTTGTTTCCCCTTTCTTTTAATTTTGTTGTTAACCACTAAATTCTGAGGCTGTGAATGAACAAGGAATTTTGGTGACTTGCACCTCAAATGACTAAGGATTTTTTCCAAAGATCTCTTTGGAATAAATTCATGTTTTTTAGAAGTGATTTTGGTTACAGGAGGGAATTTGGTCGAAACAATGGTACAAAAGACAAAGTCTTTTGGGATTTGAACCTCAACTCAGAAATATTGGATAGAGTGAGACAAAAGATTTGGAAAGACAGGTTCTTCAATACCCTGAGGTAAATGGGAATCAAGATCAATTTGTGAAGGAATAAACCCATTCCTTAAAAGAAAACTTTGCCAGGTATCCCCTGTGTTCACCAATTGGAAATTTACTAAAATTTTAATCAAACCATGATGGGGTTACGGTTGGTCTTCTGATATAACTTAGACATTTTTCGAAGGCTCTTGAGAAAATAGAATGTTAAATTCAACTTGAACCCTTGGAAAATCATTATCAATCATATGTGAAACAATAATTACAAACCATAACACCCTTCACAAGCAATAAATTGTTTTATAACCAATAATAAACCATGCTAGCAGGTTTTAAATAACTGTATAAGCATACCTTTCACATTGTAACATGACTTCTTGGACATCAACAGAGAATTCCATAGAATGTCAGTTGTTTTCATATTCTTAAGCCATTGATCACCTTTCTGTGACAAACCAGTTGCCTCGGATATAGAATCTTCACTTACCTTAAACTGAATGTCACCTATCTTGGATTTGGTTCCATCGAATGTTTTAGAAAAATTCTGTGCAACCTCTAAATGGAAACCCTCAAATGACTGAATAAATTTTATCCAACTGGATTGGACCAAGTCATTCACAACATCGTCATGAGATAACAATGTTTGTGAGCCCTTCAACTCCACTCTAACCAAAGGGGCCATTATATTGCGAACAATGTACCAAAAAAAAAAAATGAAGAATACTATGCTTGAACAAACACAAAACTATAAAAAACTTAATTCACATAGCTAGTGGTGAAACGAAAAATAACAGTTTGAAGAGATACTACCATGATTTCCCACTCCTATGTTTTATTAACCACCAAGAACCAGAGGACATAAAAATTAAACCAACTTCATCCTCTAAAATCTATTCTCTGGTCATGAAGGACTATCCTGATAATGAAACATTGATACATGAATAGGACAATGATGAGTTGATCAATTCATTGAATGGACAGTACACCATGTCATGAGTTGAAAAGACAACAAAAACTATCAAATCATATAATTTAGATGATACGGTGGGGGAAAATGCATAGCCAAACTTTGCTAAGGATAAAAATGTGTTAAAACTCTGAAGTTTGGTTTAATAACAGGATTAGATAAAAACCATGTCGGGTTGGTTTTTACCCTAAGTTATGAATTTTTTTTTACAAATTTTAACATGGTTGTGTAGCCACCAATGGAACATTGTCTAAACCTTATTATTTTATATTTCCAATTAAAAAAAATAGTTTTTCCACTTATACACAGGGATAACACTCCAAGGGTTCAGTCAATGACCTTGTAAAAAGATTTTAATTTAATTATTTCGAGTCATGAAATTGAAATGGATAAAAATGATATAACTATCTACGAAAAAAATCAAACACAACTGATCAACAAAAGTAATCACCAGAAACAATCAATCTGGCATATATACATGATATGAAGTGGATACAAAAAATCTCTTTGCATTTTTTTGTGTTTCAAAAAATCGATGAAATAAGATGGTAGTTGGGCTGCCAACAATGGAGACTCACTGGGTGAGACTCTCTGTATCATCAAACTTTCACGTTAGGGAAAAATAAGACTTGGATAGCATTTTAAGTTGCCTTGAAACAAATCTCACTTTAAGATTAGCTCAGAAAAATATTAGCACAATCATACTAATAAAAGAAGTGCTTTAATAGATGATTATAACCTGAAGATTAGTTTCAATCAAATGGGTGATGATATTTATAAAGGTAACTTCAATACCGTTGACAGGGCCACTGCTTCCATTAGGCATTCATAGCCTTGATAGGGATGTCATTTAACCCACTCAAGGACTTTAATCCCATCCAAAAGTTTTCTATCCATGATATAAAGTTTTTAATATATGATCAACTTATAAAAACATATCTGATGTATCTCGAACCCGACATTGCTTTTCTTCCAGCAAGCTTGTTTAGTACCAGCAGCCATGTTCAATACCCCAATGGGTTTACACACATTTCACACACATTAAAGTGCTTCCAACCATCCTTAGTCGTTTACAATGATAGAATTTGGAGAGTTCAAACTGACAAAGAGGGCAAAGTGATACTGGAGATTGATAATCAGGTAGGTATATGACTGACCACTATTATTTTTCTTTAGAAATGGTAGTTATATCATGGTTTGGATGTGTATATTTCACTCAAGAAAACATCTAGAGAATGGGGAAGTGCTTTGAGGTGATCTGTTTAGAACTGGGATGATGTAAAAAGTTTAAATATAATAGTACATCCCAAAGATCATGACAAAATTTCAGGAATAATATTTTGGCAAAGAAATTCTAGGTTAACTGTCTCATAAACCAATTATCTGGGCTAAGTATTAGTATTTAAAATGTTTGAAATATTTTAAAATTACATCCAATCACAAGTCTGATGATAAAAGTTCTCTTCAACAATTGTTTGTAAGTCAGAAATAATTCAATCAAATAGAAAATAAAGAAAGCAACAACACAATAATAGAAAAACAAACTATACAAAACTTGGGATATTTACAGGGGGTTAGGTATTATTTTGATCAAGCGAAATACTTCTTGCGAGTTTGGCCATTCACCAAGAAAGTGTCTATATTCCCCTCCATGTTTTGTAGACGAAAGGGGGTAGGACCCAATTTTTCTGTAATAACAAATGGTCCCAACCATAGATTTTGAAAATTGGTGTGCTCCCCTTTTTCCTCATGTGATTTATCCTACTTGAGGACCAAATCTCCTAGATTGAAGTTTCTACCACAGGATGAACTTGCATAAAGCCAGTTTTTAACAATTTATTGATGTTGATCCAGTTTTTGTTTGTCCCGTGTCCCGATTTCTTCCAATTTAAGTAAATCATTTATTCAATTTAATAAAGGAGTACATTCTTCCTTTTGAATCTTCTGAGCTAATTGAAGTGATGGGAGCAAGACATGGGGAGGAAGGATATATTATCTTCTATACATGAGGGAGAAAGGAAAATTACTGATGGATGCTTTTGGGGTGACCCTGTCAACCCACAATGTGTTATATAATGCATTGTGCCAATTTTTGTGATTAATTGACATTGTTGTTTTCAGTACTTTAATCATATTTTTGTTTGTTGACTCAGCCAAGCCATTTCTTTGAGGATAGTAACTAGGGGAGTATTTTAACTTAATTCCATTATATAAAGCATAAACATTCATGTCCAAGGAAGAAAAGTAAGAAGCATTGTCGAAAACTAAACATTCAGGTATCCCAAACCGTGTGATGATATGAGAATTTAAGAATGAAATTACCTGATTAGTGTTTGTTGACGACTGAAATTGTCAACGAAGTTTTTCCTGCAAAGTGTTGCAAAAGCCTATTATTATAAAAGATAAGTAATACTAGTAGGTGGGACCCCTTGTACATTGGATATCAGGTGTGGTACTTATTTAATTTTTGTGCTCATGTTGGACACTGCTTACATGGTTGATGAGAATCTTGTTTTTATTAGCTATGGATTGGACTTATGAAGTATTGGTTCTTATGTTACTATGACCTATGCTATTCATTTGTACCACTACTATCTTTTGTTCGGACACCTACACAACAAACATGTTAGTAATAATACATAAAAGGAAGTTGGAAAAAACAATGACACATGTAGGCAATTGGAAAGAAATGAGAAACAATGCAACAAATGCAAAGGGAAGAATTTAAACTATCCTATATACTATACTACATGCATGAAATATTAAAATGATTATGGTCAAATCCTAGCTAGAAAGTAAATGGTTATGTGATTTTATTGAGTTATATGGTTACTATGCATATGGTAGGATAAGATGTGGGTGGCACATTTGACAAAGTGAAATTTGCTAATGCTTATGCGATTTGTTGTGTTATATGGAACATGGTTGATTTGTGTTCTGGCATAAGTTAAGAGTATGATATGGTCATGTGTTTGATGGGTGATGGTTTCAATACATCATGTGATTAATGGTGTAAATGAAGGGCTTGTTGGCATGTACTAAGAAGTTAATGGACTATGAATGGAGGCGATGTGCATTTACTGCATGTCACCTTTACTCCTTCGCTAGACACCACCATAATTGGGCTATTGTTCATCCTTGTTGCTGTGGTTATGCTCTAATTTCCTAGAAGAGAGGAACCACTCAACCATCTCATGTTTTAAGGTGCTTCGATCACAGGTATGTATTTTTTCGTCCATCCATAAGTCTTCTCTATTTATGAAATGGATATTGGATTGAATGTATGGATTGTGTTTTACTTAAGTACTGCAACTACGTAAAATTGTGATTTTGGAATGAATTGTTGGTGGCTTTCTCTGTGATAATATATGAAGTTATAGTGTATTGGGCCATCCTAGGTCTTAGCAGCCATAAGGACTCTCTGTTACCTTTGTTGGTTTGGTTGGAGGGTTTTTGTTTGATCTGGGGTGGCTGGTTGTCCTCACGCATTTGTATCGCTATGTCCAGTCTCTGGATTTTATGGGATTTAATGGTTGAAATCTCTCTCTGTCACTGTGTCTTGAGAATTGGCTTGTTTCCACCACTAAAGGTTACATAGTGGGTTATTTTTTTCTTTCTCAACCCTATCTTCACTTCAACGTTTTGGTTTTTTGATTAAGAGCCACAAGAGTTATACCATGTGTGTGTTAAGTATCATTATTGGTCGAGTTGGAAGCTCGCTCCTCTTTTATAGCCCTCCTGTCACAGGATTTTTTACCTATCCAAAAACAAGTCTTGGTTCTCTCTGTGTATGCACCATTGGTCTTAGATGTTTTCACCATTGAAGGGAATTAGCTCTAGCTTTTCCTGTGTTGGTCATAGTGAAAACCCTTAACTCAACAATTCTGAGGGTTGATAGAGAACATCATCATGGCCTATTGGGTTTACTACTTGTTTATTATTGGATGGTTGTGTATTTTCGACAAAAGTGGGTACAAACTTGCCTAGTTGGTCATATGGCGATCGTGTTGGTTTGATATATAGTCATTGTCTATGTTATTAAAATGAATAACCATGCATTGTTGATTGGGCAGTCCATATACATAATCGCTTTCCTTGTTTGATAACCCATTATTGTTTTTTTTTAATAAGTTCACAACCTCTCTCCATGTCGATGAGTGGTTTCCACAACATGATTGGTTGTTTGGTTGATTGGTTGATACACAGTCACGATATTTTTGCACTAAGGATTATTTGGATGTTTAGCTTGGCATTGGTATTTTTGCACTAAGGATTAATGATGCTCGTGCATGCTGCATTTGTGTGTGTGGTGTATCTACACAATGAATAAATGGTCATTGTAATATGTGTTCTTTTGGGGCCAAATGGTTATTGCAACCCAGATGACTATAGAAAATCCATCCACTGTATGCATTACAATTATGTGATTGCATAAGCCCGAGTTTTACATAGTATGGTTGGTTGCAATTTGATTAATTTGAAGCAATATTGTGTTATATCGATAGCTCGACACGATGGGTTAAGTTATTACTACGACTGTGTGTGTATAAATCTAAAATGGAAATGTCGCATCGTGGTGTTTTTGGGTGGTTTCCCACTATGTATAATATGGATGTTTTGGTTTCCACACTTAGAGATAGTCAGAGAGTTTAAGCACGACTTGTTTTCATTTCGATTATTTGTTTTATGAAGACATGCATGTTGTTGATACCTTTTCGTGATGGACATCACAACATGTTAGAGTCACATTGAATTGGGCTTGTACAGTGACAAAATTACACTTGCATAATTGAATTGTTTTGTGCATAGCATGTGTTGGAATGGTGGCTATTGTCTGTCTGTTTAATTGACGATCTGGGTTTTTTGGAATTTTAATATAGATTATTTAGTTGACTTCCATTATGTATGTTTAAGGAATGTCATGCATTTTAAAATATAAGCCTAATTACAATGACAGTATAACTTCACTACAATTTTTGAAACGTGACTTTAGGTGTATTTGATGATTGTAGAAATGTGTGGGCAATGGTTGTTTTGATGATTAACAAAGTGGAAATAATTGCTATTACACATTTGAGAATTGTTATAAATAAGAAGAAAAAAACTCCTTACATATCTTGTGGAATGCATACTGTCTTATTGATGGCATTGTCTTAGATATTTTACTATGAGTAGTGAACTAGCTAATACATAGTGATTGTTATGATCGTTTGGTTGGTGAATCTCCTTTTAATAGAATGAATATATGGATTACTTGATTAATTTTGTGAACAGTAACCACTCTCATTCCCCACCATTATTTCATTTTTCATTAATTACAATCGCATCACCTTCCCACATCTATTTTTCACTCCCTGTTCTAAAATTGATTATAGTCAAGAAAATTATGTGTTGAAGTAGTTGGCAGTACCAGTGTCTTGGTTGAACTACAATGATGTTTTATTTGATTTGTAGTTTATTGTTGTTGTCTTTGAGAAATAATAATCCCCCCCCCCACCTCTCATCATATCATGTTTCTCTCAATATAATCCCCTCACATATCCCAAGACCCTTTATTCACCCCTTGCTCACTGATGAACAATAAAACAATTTGTATGGATTGGATTGTATGAGTCTGATACATTGCTGAGAGAAATCTATTTCATATTTTAAGAGTTGTCATGTATGGTTATTTAAATACTATTTTCTAATCAATCGTGCATGCAAGAATGAGTTTTTTCAGCCGAGGTAGCCATGGCCGAGGAAACAAAGGGAGAGGTAATTGTAACATAGGCTCAAGAAGGCCATGGTTCTCCATACATTTGATGTTGACTCACAAGATCTTGGCCAATTGTTTCAGGCTAGATTTTTCAACTGGATTGGGTAGGGAGTGGTCCAACCTAGGCCTAAAAGGCCTCCTTTCCAAGTCTCGCAAGCCCCTGGTATCCCTGTACCTCCTCACATCTCATTGCAACCTGAGGTTCCTGAAAATGATGGATGGCAGGAGATTGTCCACCCAAGAGTCTCCCAACATTGTGGCTGGCCCAATTTGTCCTTGCCTGCTCCTCCGCCTATTAACCCCATTGTCCAAGTTTCCCTTGAACACTCTCCAGTGAAATCCTCCCATGCTAGAAAGAGATTGAAAGTTGAGGCCTACCATGCCCTTAACAAAGGAAAAGCCACTGCTTCCCCTCCCTCACCCTCCAATGGTTCCGACAAATATGTGTCTTCTCGGATGTATTTGAGGGTTGATTGTTCCCACATGATCAACTATATTAGGCCTAAAGGCTTAGCTCAGCCAAAGGAAAATTCAGGGAAATTGAAGGCTAACAACAACAATCAAGGAAAGATTGCATGTCAGAGTGGGAAATATGGTTTTTGAGTTTTTATTTTTATCTATTGTTGATTGCAGTTGACTTAAAGGAACTTTGGACAACATGTTTTATTTTTGGTTACATGAGCAATATTTTTGAAAATAATTTCAAATGTCATAAGCTAAATTGTCAAATGTGAATATGTGGATGGGAGACACAAGGAGGTATGTTTTACTTAACTAATGGTTATGTTATGATTGTTATGAGCTAAAGGGAGTCACAAGGGGTCCCACCTACTAGTTATTATTTATTTATGACCTTTATTATGATTATTACTTTCCCCCCTAACTAAAAGTTGGTTGGGTCTTTTAATTAACTTAACTATTGAGTTGGTTCAACTATTTCAACCAATTCTAAATTGTTTAAAAGAAAAAGGAAAGGGGGGAATAAGAATAGGATAGAAACATAAGAATACTAAGGTTTGGTATTTGAGTTTATGCTAAGATAGTTCAGTTTTCATTCATCCATTTATTCATCACAAGCCTAATTATCTTTTATGATAGAAGGGTCTTATTGTAGACAACAATATTCAAGGTTGAATCACATCATCCAGACACTTATTTTTTAGAGGTGTTGATCTATCTTTGATAGTTTGTGTAGACTTGTCCATTTGTGAATTAATTTTCATGACTGACAAAGGATATTGTGCGGAGTCGAGTGGGAAGCAATCTATGGAAAGTTGATCCATCTTTTAGAGTTCAGTTAAGTCCTTTTGTATGTTCCATCGGGGATGTCTAAGTTTGACTTTGGTCCAAATTTTCTGCATGAGATTTTGTAAAGAAAATGACTCTTTGGTGAATTTGAATGAAATAAAGGATTGTTTTATGTCTCATATTTCTCAATTATCATCTTGGTTACTTTAGTTCTATATTTACATTCATTTCAGCAACTGATATGTTCAGAAAATTACATAAATAGTAAATTTCCAGCAAGTGTTTTTTGATAAAAGACTAGCCTAAGCACTCGTAATTAATACTTGTGAGCTATGATGTTATTTTTGTTGGATATAAACATAGGGTGATATTCCATTCTACTTTTATTTAGCCAAGAAGAGTCTGGAAATGATTGAGTAAGATTATTTCATATATTTTCCTCAACAATGTTTACTACTCTTAAAGGTAAAGCTTTAGACCACCTTGTAAAATAATTTGTTGCCACGAGAATGTATTTTTGTTGCTATTGAGAAGGGGGATTAATTGGACCTATGATATCTAGGCCCCATTTCTGGAATGGCATGCCTACTGTAGCATGCTGCAAAGGAAATTCATCCTTCGTGACTTGTCCTGCAACTTTTTGACAAGTTACACACTTGTGAGCCATAGCATGAGCATCTTTAAATAATGTAGGACAATAGTACCCAACTCTAAGTACTTTGTGGGTGGTTGTATCCCTACCAAAATGGCCTCTGACATCACCATAATGTAACTCATCTAACACTTTTTCTGATTCTTCCATTTCTAGGAAAAACAATAATACACCATCAAAATTCTTTCTGAACAATACATCATTAATTAATTGAAAAGGTGCAGATATGAGCTTTAATGATCTCATGTTTTTGGGATCAAGATTTCAAGGAGTATTTCCATGTAAAAAATAAAAATTTATATCATTATACCAATAATTAGGCAAAATTTGTGTACAATAGATTTCTGTTTTATGATGTTGTGTTTCATTCGATACTGCTAGTTCCTTATCAAGCATTTCAACTGAGTCAACTACCAGTTTGCAAAGACCTTTTCCTCTAAACATTTGTGCTGGTATGATTTCGAGTTCATATTCCTAAAGAGAGGTCATCCAATTGGAACTCTTTTCTCCAAGCTCTTTTTGAACTAACATGTTTCTTACTACAAGGTAAGGAACAAGAAATTTTATCCTGTATTTCAAAAGATAAGGTCTAAAATGTTTTACTTCGTTAAAGACAACATATTCTTGTTGATCAGCTATAGGATAATTTAATTATTATCCTTTAAAGGAAGAACTCACAAATGAAATGGGGATTTCATTATCTGTCTGATGCACAAGTATAAAGGGTGAATCCTTTGGAAAAATCAAGAATCATCAAGGAGGGAGCTTATGTTATATATTTTCTAATGGAATTAAAAGCCAGGTTTTCTTATGGTCCCCATTTAAAAATAATGTCCATTTTAATCATGTTTTTCAAAGGCCTACCCATATCATAAAATCTTGGAACAAAACGTCTGACAAAATTTATTTTACCCAAAAAAAATTGCATTACCTTTTTGGAGGATGGTTTTGGATGATTGGAAATAGCTTGAGTTTGTTTAGGGTATTTTATCATTCCAAACTTTGAAACTATAAATCCAAGTAATATTCCCTTCTCTATTGAAAAAATTAATTTCTTAGGGTTTAATGAAATACCAAACTTACGACAACGCTCTAATACAAATCTGAGATGTGACAAGTGATATTTTTTATTCTTCGAAAATAGAGTGACATCATATAGGTATACAACAACTAAAAGGTTGATAAGGCCATGAAAATCAATATCCATTGCCCTTTGGAAAGTGGCTCCAACATTAATTAGTCCGAAAGGCTTTTTTTGATAGGCATAAGTGCCCCAAGGGGTGTGGAATGTGGTTTCTAACTTATATGAAGGAGAGATGAGGACATGGTTGTACCTCGAGAAACCATCTAATAAGGACAACATTTCAGAACCAGATACATGTTGCAAGATTTGTTCCATTTGAGGAACGAGATAATTGTCTTTATCAACGGCTCGGTTTAAGTTACTAAAATTGACATAGAGTTGTATTTCTCCATTCTTTTTTCTTACCAAGAGCAAATTGGATAACCATTGGGTATGTCGAACCATAAAAATGATCTTTGTTGTTAATAGCTTATTCATTTCCTTTTTTTACTGTGAGTTCTTATTTAGGATGAATTTTCCTAAGTTTTTGTTGAAATGGTTGGGTTTGGGGCTTCATGGGGATTACATGTTGTATTATGTTTGGATCAAAAATTTTCAAATCATTGCATGTCCAAGAAAATACATCTTTCAATTCCTTAAACAATTTAATGAATGAAAATATTTCTTGTTGAGAGAACGCTTTGCCCAGATTAATGTTCTGAGGGTTATATTGTGTTCCTAAATTTATAGTTTCATATAATAACGAGGAACTATCCATTTTACAGCTAACCACTCCCCTAAAATTTTCATGTAAATCATAAAAAAATTGTAATCTATTGATGGATTTAGGGATAAAATTCACCAAATTAGATGATGTTTCAGTAGAATGAGGATATGATATTACCGTGGATATTTTCATTCTGAGTATTTTCATCAATTACAACATCTTGGAAAGTGTCCACCATATGCAGAAATTTATGATCTATTGATCATCGTCAATCACTCGCCAATTGGTGATATTGTCGAGGATTGATGGACTGAACATTAATTCAACAGAAAATGCATTAGGAGATGTTAGGATCCTAAAAATGATAGGAAATTAGTATTCTGAATATTATCCATTTTAGGCATAAATAAGATTGCTCTCACTTGCGAACACTTATCAATCAAATTTTGAATTGGCAGCATCAACTCTGTAAAAATCCAAGGCCCAACTCAGACATAAAAACACTGTTTGTTGATCCCAGTTGTGGACAGCCAAATGGAGCTCATGCACCATCTCCTACAACTAATCCTCTTATGGAAACAATTCTGAAAGGGGTAGGCTTCTCACCATGTGGTTCTCATAGACCCCCCTTTTCAACCAACACCTGCACCTGTTGCTACTGCCTTATTGGGATGGATGGCTAATGCCACTCCTGCACCTCATCTTGCAGTCTCTGCGGGGCCAATTAAACTTGGTGCTGCAGTAATTCTAGCTGCTTTGTTGAAGCACCCTAGGACCCCTCCTAATGCTCCCTTAGGGGTTATCAGTCAGTTGATTCTGGTCACATTCTAAAATGAGCAAGGACAATTGGGAAATCTGGTGATGAGGTTAGCTATCCAGGTCCAAATCTTCCATAGGGCTTATATTCACAAGATGACCTTCCCAAGACTGTTGAACGAACTTTACGTCAGGTATTTCAAGTCATGAGCATGAATTTTCATCCTTTTCAATAGACCATACTCTTAGTTGGTACACATGTGGGTGAAATTGGTGTATGGGAAGTAGGTTCCCGGGAAAGACTAGCTCACAGAAATTCCAAGCTTTGGGATTTTGGATCTTGTTCAGCTCCCATGCAGACATCAGTTCTCAAGGATCCTATTGTATTGGTCAATCGTGTTGTGTGGAGTCCAGATGGTTCTTTGTCTGGAGTAGCTTATTCAAAGAACATAGTGCACATATATTCCTTCCATGTTGATAATGACTTGCGGCAACACTTGGAGATTGATGCTCATGTTGGAGGTGTAAATGACCTTGCTTTCTCACATCCCAACAAACAAATGTGTATTATTACCTATGGTGATGACAAAACTATAAAGGTATGGGATGCTGTTACTGGTGCAAGGCAATATACTTTTGAAGGTCGTGAAGTACCTGTGTATTCTGTATGCCCCCATTATAAATAAAACATTCAATTTATCTTTTCAATGGCTGTTGATGGAAAGATAAAGGCTTGGTTATATGATCTGATGGGTTCAAGGGTTGATTATGATGCTCCTGGTCAGTTGTGCACTACAATGGCTTATAGTGCTGATGGGACAAGGATTTTCTCATGTGGAACAAGCAAAGAAGGGGAATCTTACCTTGTGGAATGGAATGAAAGTAAAGATGCTATAAAGCGTACTTATCAAGGATTCCATAAGTGCTCTATGGATGTTGTGCAGTTTGATGTGACTAAGAACCATTTTTTGGCTGCTGGAGATGAATATATGATCAAGTTTTGGGACATGGACAACATAAAATCTGAGTCAATACTAATAAATGTTGGCAATGAGATTAAACACAAAATCTCAATGCAAATGTTCATCAAAATGTAGGAGGGAGGAATTAGATTCACAGTGCAATTTTATGACAATATTAGAGCCCATGCCTGAATTCAATGCCATTTATACTCCTAGATGTCGAGTTCATTTTACAAATGAATGTTGTATGTCAGCATTACGCTAAGTGCCATGACTAAGTAAAGAATGGTTTTGTGAAAGATGGAAACTCGTCGTTATTTATTCAGTTGTCGAGGCTAATGTCTAGATGTCAATATAAACACTCAGGGTTCGTTTTCAAGTGCCAAAGAGCTCAGGTGTCAAAGGAATAACAGTGTACTCGCTACCCCGGGGGATTCTTTTGTATCAGCTGGCTCACAGATTGTCACTTTCCAAGGAGCCCACAGGGGCATAGTGCAGTGCTCTATGCGTCGACATAGGTGGCAGAGTATCCCTGTTTGTGAGGAGTCTTTTCAAATGCGGCTGGCAGTCAAGACACCAGATCAGCCAAAATCAATGAAGTTGATCCAGGATTCGAGGCAGTAGTTGAGGAAGATCATGGAGAAGATGGCAGCTCGACCAGTGGAAATCTAAATTGTCATGACAAATGGAAAAGGTTTCCCACATTTCAAGCAGAGGTTAAAACACAGATTCCCCAGTTGGAAGCAAATTCATGACAACCAAGCAACTGTTTCCGAATTTGGTTTTTCCTTTAATTTACTGTTTTGTTTGTTTTAGGAGAAACTTTACAGGTGTCAAAATGGTTGTAACTGTTTTCTATTTTTAGAAAACAAAGATAGAGCTCAAGTCTTTTAAAGGCTGAGGTATTTTTTCTTATAAAAAGACATGAAAAATGTGAAAGGGCGGTTCAAGCTAGGAGGAAGGTGCGACCGGTGAGGTGTTTTTCTTTTACTGGACCGTGGGCTGTGTTTCGCTAGAAAGTTTTTTCTGTAATCTCAAATGATCAATCAGAAATAAACAAACTGTTGACAGGATTCTCGTGTTGAGGTGTTGGTGGCATTTCTCTTCTATGTTAAGTGTTTTCTTCCAGTTATCATGCCATTTGTTTTCAAATTCTTATTATCGAATGATAGTAATAGAGAAGAATTTATTGGTGAAATACTCTGCATCTGATCCTTTGGTAATCTTTATGTTTTCTTCTAAAGATCAGTTTATGAATTCTTAACTGCTCATTTGCTCAGTTTTTCCTCCCCCATTTATTCCTCAGTCGACACCATTCAAGCTTAATTCGATCCAACATTTCCACTACCTTTCCCTGTGTAAGAGTTTTGTCTAGATCTGAGAGTGAATCAAATATTTAAGCACAGACCCCATTCGCCCAATGGTCCTCCTTGTTGTCCCAAACCAACCATTTAAGAACCAAAAACCCCGATCCCCCACAACTAGCCTAATATCCTATTTCAAACCAAGCTAAATTGTACAGAGAGAGCCCTCTCTGAGTCTTGGAGGGCTAGATCCAAGACTCCAGGCGGTTGAAACAGTTACCTCCATCAATTTCTTCTTCAGCCAAGAAATTAGAAAGCGCTAACATTTTGGCGACTCCACTGGGGAACGTCCTCAGAAAATGTATCAAGCTCCATATCTGATTGTTGATGGTGGATAGTGATCAGACAAAAGAAAGGCTGAATCATCCACCTGGAAACTCCACACAGTTCAAATTAATCTAAAGACTCCATTGGAAGAAGAATCCAGAAATCAAGATGAATTCAAACACAGAACGGAGGTATGCTCCCATGAGCCAAGATCACATACCAGGTTTTCCGAATCACATACACATAGATTAAATCTTCATCTAGTGAAATTTCACATACATGTGCGTAGATTAAAGATTGATTTTCCTGAAGACTGCCTGATGAAGATATTCATGGCCACTCTGGAAGGTGAAGCTCAATCTTGGTATGAAAGTTTGTCGCCTTCTTGTATATATAGTTTAAAGGATTTTCATTCAGTGTTATTTGAAAGGTATAAAGAGTCTTATCTGTCCTTAATATTAGTTCAAGACTGTTGTAGACATTTTGATATTTTTATTGAAAATCTTTAGAATGTTTATGGAGATGACGAATTCATGGAAGATGAGATCACAGAAGCCTTGTATGAAAATCCATTTCAATAGCATAAAAAATGTTTAGAGGATACTTATCAAGATACTCAGGAAAGTTCACAACAAGTTGAAGATATTTGTACAGTTGAAAATGATGAAAGTCAAGGTCTTATTTCAGAACTGCTTACAACAGAAGATGGTATGCAGGAAAATCAAGTTCCAATTTCAGATTGTGATGATGAAGAGCACGTCGTTCCAGATCTCAGGAAGGAGAAATTTATTGTTGAGATCACCTTGAATGAAGAAAACAAAGTTATTGACCCAAATGTTCTCGTCTCATTAGAACAAAGTCTTCAAAATGAGGTAATCCCATCCCTTTATGAAAAACAAGATGAGATCTTTGTTCAAGTAAGTGAAAAATCTTCTTTGGATGACTCTGTGATAAATGATAGAAATGTTCATTTTGAGTTTCAAGAATGATCTGAGGTTTTCCCTCTTATAACTAAAGAGTGTGACAAGAAACATGACAATCTGGTTGGCATGACATATGAATATGATAAAAAATGCATTAAAATTACAGAAGACCAGGAGCACATTCTTTCTGAGGCACATTACGAAGAGAGATCTGATTCGAGAGAAAAGGTTCCCTCTTTCTTCTAGATCAGCGAGAGGTAAATTTTCATGTTTTTCGGGACCCAATGGCAAGTTTATTATAGTCAGCATTGAAGGTGATTATTATAGTATCCAGTAATGAGGGAGATCATGGTCAGCTATGTTTTTGGGTGCCAAATTGTAAATATTTATTGTTGTCCAGAGAATATGATTGGGGGAATCAATCAAGGGGGCATTTGCTTGGTTGGCTACACTGGCCTTTTGATATCACCTGATTGTATATATGTTTTCAACAGATAGGTGGTTGTTATCAAGATTTGAGGCCCTCAAGTCTTGGTGATATGCCACAATCAAAAAGCTTAGTTTTTGAGCATTTTCCAAGAATTTTTCAGTTCCATAGTTTGCAGTACAGAGTTTCAGTCTTTAGTTTTCAGTTTAAATTTAAGTTTTTAGTTCATAAATTGGACTTCATTGCTAAATAGGAAGACACTGATCATCAAGTTCCCATAGTTTAACGGTTCTAGACACCTCCTTCGGAGCTATCTTCCCTAGGTGGAGCCTATGTTAGGATCCTAAAAATTATAGGAAATCAATATTTTGACTATTATCCATTTTAGGCATAAAGAAGATTGCTCTCACTTGCGAACACTTATCAATCAAAGGTTGAATTGGCAGTATCAACTCTGTAAAAATACAAGGCCCAACTTAGACATAAAAACATTGTTTGTTGATCCCAGTTGTGGACAACCGAATGGAGCTCGTGCACCATCTCCTGCAACTAATCCTCTTATGGAAACAATTATGAAAGGGGGAGGCTTCTCACCACATGGTTCTCATGGACCCTCCTTTTCAACCAGCACCTGTTGCTACTGCCTTATCGGGATGGATGGCTAATGCCACTCCTGCACCTCATCTTGCAGTCTCTGTGGGGCCAATTGGACTTGGTGCTGTAGCAATTCCAGTTGCTTTGTTGAAGCGCCCTAGGACCCCTCCTAATGCTCCCTTAGGGGTTATCAGTCAGCTGATTCTGATCACATTCTAAAACGAGCAAGGACAATTGGGCAATCTGGTGATGAGGTTAGCTATCCAGGTCCAAATCTTCCACAGGGATCATATTCACAAGATGACCTTCCCAAGACTGTTCAACGAACTTTACGTCAGGTATTTCAAGTCATGAGCATGAATGTTCATCCTTTGCAACAGACCATACTCTTAGTTGGTACACATGTGGGTGAAATTGGTGTATGGGAAGTAGGTTCCCAGGAAAGACTAGCTTACAGAAATTCCAAGGTTTGGGATTTTGGATCTTGTTTAGCTCCCATGCAGACAATAGTTCTCAAGGATCCTGTTGTATTGGTCAATCGTGTTGTGTGGAGTCCAGATGGTTCTTTGTTTGGAGTATCTTATTCGAAGCACATAGTGCACATATATTCCTTCCATGTTGATAATGACTTGCAGAAGCACTTGGAGATTGATGCTCATGTTGGAGGTGTAAATGACCTTCCTTTCTCACATCCCAACAAGAAAATGTGTATTATTAGTTGTGGTGATGACAAAACTATAAAGGTATGGGATGTTGTTACTGGTGCAAGGCAATATACTTTTGAAGGTCATGAACTACCTGTGTATTCTTGACACCGACGCTCTGCTTCCACAACCCGCGGGTCGAAAGGTCCACATTGACTCACAGGATCTTTCCTTCCAATCGGTCCAAAGAACTTTGACATTCCTCTATTCACCTATCGAGAAATCTGCACCCACAGTAAACTCTTCACAGGATCCCCTATTCACACTCGAGGGATCGGACTTCGCGGCTTCGTGAGGTCAATGGTCGAACGTTAGACTCTCGGATCCTCGAAACCTGACAATTAGTCAATGCTGACCCTTACCTATCAGGGTTTTCCCTATCACAATTTCATTACTCGCGATGTCGAACCACTCGTATCCCCGACTCCCGATGCCCAATACGCCGAAACTCCGACACATGCGTGAGTTGACTATTCAACGCTTCACTTCATCGGTATTTCGGAGTTCACAATATCGTGAATCCTGATGCATACATTTTGGGACTTCTAGCTGCGAAACCCCGATAACTCATGCCACCTGTCTCCCACTCTGATCCTTGTGGCCCCACACTATCCCCTCGACTGTCAGGATATCACATTTCATGATTTCATGATTTCTGCTGCAATGTTTACGGAGTTGCAACCCACGAAACCCCGATGCATGATTCCACGTGTAAATCCAACAATCCTCATGACTCAGATCTACGGTCCTGCCCCTCCTGATCTTTGAACCCTTCAACGCTTCTACTGTAACCTTCCTGCTCCTCCGTGAGATCCAACGGCCCACAAAAATTCGCGAATCCTCCTCAGAGAATTTCGACCATTCATTCCTCCTAATGAAATTTGTGAAGTGAATAACTGTTCCTTTGTAGAACTCGTCCACCTACGTACAAACTTACGATGCTTCTTACAACTTTCAAGGCACAACTTCCCTGCATTATTCTTCAACAACTTCGAAGCCCTTGTCCTTCCTGAGTTGTTCCCAACTCTAAATCTTCCAGAGAACCTTGCACGCACTCCTTGCGGCAGACATTCAACAACTTCCAAGTGTTGAACCTTCGACTCTGCACACACCTATAGCAGCAGTATCTCAATGCTTCACCCAGGTTCACAACCTTGAATCTTTGCTTGGCTTGTGCACTCCTTACATGGCTCCTGTGCCCAATTGCACTCCTGAGATGAATGAGAACAAAAGAAACCCCATCTGAACCCTTTGTCAACGCACTCCTTGTGGACACTTCCACTGCACACCTTGCAAGAACTCTCTGGCTCAAATAGAGAAACAATTGAAACTCATTCCTTCTTCCTCTCAGAATTCAATTCAAACATGAAATCATGTACACAGCATATAAAGAAAATGTATAACAGGAAGCAAACATTCATGAGCATATCAGTCAACATCAATACACAGAGAACAACGCAAAACCATGAATTTGAATCAATCTCTTTCTATTAATCCAAATGTCTATACATGGGTGTTCTTACACAACTCTTTTCTCACTCCTATGCTCTTCTCAGAAATGCTCATTTCTACCATACAATGCACAATTAGGGTTTCTATATCCCATTTCCCTCTTGCGCTCTCAAACAGTCTAATCTAGAATTAAATTCTATCTACCTTCATTAACTATTTTAAATGCCTCCTATCTACTAAGGACGAGAGAAAATCGCTCAAGGTTCGATTAAATTATACAAGTGCGCCTCATATTAATGGCTCATTTAAGATTGCACAACAACTTCAAGGAAATTTCAAAATTTGTGCTAGTGCTTGTCCGGCTGTCCTTCGCTTCCGCGTTGGCTCGCTTGACGTGGGAGATTCTCTTGCATCATACTCCCTCGCTTGAAAATTTTCATGGGCTCCTGTCCATGAGCTCACGCATGGTCTGTCCATGCTTCTGTATTTTCGCTTCAGTCTCCCAGCTGGCATCTTCAACTGGATGGTTTTTCCATTTGACCAAATACTCAAAATATTGCTTTCGCCTAGTCCTTTTGCTCACTCTCTTGTCCAGTATGTGCTCCATCTGCGGCTTCTATGCCACTGGCATCTACTTTTTCCATTGGATCACTGGATGCTCATTTCTAGTCTTTGTTCCCTTAGCTCTATATGGGTACAAATCCGAGATATTGAATATCGGAGAAATTCCAATCCCATCGGGTAATTCAATCTCATAAGCATTTGTCCCAAATTTCTTCAAGACCCTACATGGCCCGATTTTCTTCATCTTTAATTTATTATATGTTCCTCTCGGGAACCTTTCTTTCCTCAAATGTGCCAGAACCAGATCACCAACCTCAAATTGAAGTTGTCTTCTATGTTGATCTGCTCTACGCTTATACTCCTGACTTGAATTCTGCAATCGCTCCTTCACCCGGCTATGAAGTTCCTTCATCGCCTCTACGAATTCTTCTACACTAGAACTCCTAGTCCTAGTCTATTATGAATCCATCAATTCATAAATTCCTCTTGGCTGCATGCCATAGACAACCTGAAATGGAATCTTCCCTGTGCTCCTATTAACTAAGTCATTATATGCAAACTCTTCCTGTGGTAATATGTGGTCCCACTGGCTGTGGTGCTCTATCACCAAGCTTCTCAGCAAGTCTCCCAGACTTCTGTTTACCACTTCTGTCTGTCCATCCATCTGAGGATGATAATATGAACTAAATGCCAAGTTAGTTCCTAGCTTCTTCCATAAGTTCCTCCAAAAATTCCATATGAACTTCGTATCTCGATCCGAAACTATACTCCTCGGCAACCCATGAAGTCGAATGACCTCTTTGAAAAACAGGTTCACAATGTGAGTTGCATCGCTATTCTTTTGACATGGAATGAAGTGTGCCATTTTGGAAAATCTATCCACCACCACAAAGATTGAATCAACACCTCTTTGTGTTCTTGGCAACCCCAATACAAAATCCATGCTAATTGCATCCCATAGCCTCTCTGGTATGGGAAATGGTTGATAAAACCCTGCATTCTGCTTCCTTCCCTTCGAATGCTGGCAAATTTTGCATCTGTCTACAAATCTCTTGACATCTACTCTCATTCCCGGCCAAAAATATGACTCATTAAGCTTCGTGAATTTTTTGTCATGACCAAAGTGTCCGACCAATCCTCCATTGTGCTTCTCCTTCAACAAATTCTCCCTCATGGATCATTTCGGAATACACAGCTGATTACCTCTAAACAATAATCCTTCCTGGATCATATACTCCATACACTGGCTTCGGTCTCTAAGAATTGGATTCTCAGCTGCTTCATATGCCTCCTTGATATCCAAATCATCAACGTACATGTCCCTGAGATCATCAAAACCCAATGTTTTGACTCTGAACTCCTGCAACAACAAACACTTCCTCCTCAAAGCATCAACCACTTTATTAGTAGTACCAGAAATATGTTTAATCACAAAAGTGAAATTATGCATATACTCAACCCATTTGACATGTTTCTGATTCAACTTCTCCTATTGAGTCACAAACTGCAATGCATGATTGTCACTGAATAAAAAAAATTCTTTCGGAATCAAATAATGTCTCCATTTCTTTAATGCCTGAACAATAGCATAAAACTCCTTATCATAAGTGGAGTATTTCACTTTCTCTTCATTCAGCTTCTCGCTGAAGTATGCTATCGACTTGTCTTCCTGACTCAAGACTGCCCCGATAGCAAATCCACTTGCATCGCATTTCACCTGAAATGTTTTCTGGAAATCTGGGAACACCAAAACTGGTTGTTCCGTGATCTTCCTCTTCAGCAAATTAAAACTCTTTTCAGCCTCTTCATTCCAATGAAAAGACTTGTGTCTCTTATTCACTGTATCGATCATCGCTGCACTAATTCCACTGAAATTCCTGATGAATTTTCTGTAGAAACTAGCCAATCCGTGAAAACTTCTCACCTCGAAGATATTTCTCGGTGATGGCCAATTCTTGATCACTTCTACCTTATCTGGATCCATCCTCAACTCATTTTCCAAAATAACAAATCCCAAGTAAATGAGTTCCATATTCATGAATGATCATTTCTTCATGTTGATCAACAACTTCTCCTGCTGCAATTTCTGCATCATTGTAGCCAAATGCTTCAGATGCTCTGCCACTGTCTTACTGTAAACCGGTATGTCATCCAAATACACAATGACAAACTTCCCGATGAACTCCCTCAGGACTTCGTTCATCAACCTCATGAAGGTACTCGGCACATTTGTTAAGCCAAATGGCATAACAAGCCATTCATACAACCCTTCATTGGTTTTGAATGTTGTCTTCCATTCATCACCTTCCCTCATGCAGATCTGGTGATAACTGCTTTTCAAATAAATCTTTGAAAAATACTTTGCTCCACTCAAGCAATCCATCAGATCATCCATCCTCGGCAATGGAAACCTGTACCTGATGGTTATCTTGTTGATCGCCCTTGAGTCGGTACACATCCTCCAGCCTCTGTCTTTCTTCGGACTGAGTACTATTGGAACAACACATGGACTCAAGCTTTCCCTGACCAATCCTTTGTCCAATAAATCCTGGACTTGTCTTTTGTCCTCTTCATTCTCCTGTGGCATCAATTTGTACGTAGCTTTGTTTGGAAAACTGGCTCCTGGTATGAGATCAATATGATGACTCACACTTCTGATCGGTGGCAACGAACAAGGTAATTCATTCACTACTATGTCAGCGAACTCTTCCAGTAGTTCCTGAACTTACTTTGGTAAATCATCCACCCTTGTGTTGGTCAGAACAATTCTCAGTTTCTTGACCACAATGAATTGTGGATCCTCCTTCTTCTTAACTTCATTAAGGAGCTCCTTCCCACTCATGAGAATTACAGTGTCGCTTACCTCTGTTTTCACCTCCTTATCTTTGATTGGAAGCAACATATGAGTCCTCCCATTCTTCTCTAGGGTGTATGTGTTCATTCTCCCATCATAAATCACATTCCTGTCATATTGCCATGGTCTACCCAGCAATAGATGACAAAAATCCATAGGAATGACATCACATAAGATTTTATCATTATATCCACCTATCTTGAATTCAACTAAACACTGTTTAGTGACAGTTACCTGGTGTCATTTCTGTAGTCACGAAACTCTGTATGGGCTCGGATGATCAATCATCTCTAGCTCTAGATTCTCTACCATCTCTGTAGAAATGAGATTATCCATGCTACCACTGTCTACAATGACCTTGCATACCCTGTCCTTGGTTTTGCAAGCAGTCCTAATAAGTCTGGTCCTTTGGACTGAACTCTCCACCTCCTTCTTAGGTGTCAAAAGGACTTTTCGCATCATCAACGATCTTTCGCCTTCAGCGTCTTCTGCCTCAACATCCCGCCTCTATGCTTCGGTGATGTGAGCTTCTCCAATCTCCTTCTTTTTATATGGACACTCATAATACTTGTGCCCATTCTTTCCACATGTGAAGCATGTGATTACTCCACCTCTTCCTCTTCCTCTGCCTCTAGTACGAGGAAAAGTGTTATTGTCAGCATAATCTCCTCTCTGCTCAGTATGTTGTCCTCTCTATGAGGTTCCACCTCTCTCAGTACAAGTCTGAGGTTTCTTCCAGTCCTCTTTGGGCTTCTGGTATCTGTCATGGGAAACTAATTTGCCTCTGGGATGACTTCTGCCTCAGCCCCTCTGAATCTGCTTTCAGCTAAGCTTCTCTTAAGCTTTCAGAGCCATCTGATAAGTATCTTCCACCGTTCGGATGGTTACCGTGCTCATCTCATCCTGGATATCATATCTTAGGCCATTCATGTATCTGGAAACTTTTTCATCATCGCTCTCCTGATGACCTGCCATGATGTTCAGTTTATAGAACTCCTCATTGTATTATTTCACTGACATCAGCTTCTGTCTCAGGTTCTGCATTCTCCTGAACAGAGTAATTTGATAGTCCCTGGGGATGAATTTCGCCTTCATATTCGCAATCATTCCATCCCATCTTTTGATCTTCTGCTTGCCCCTGCAACATCTGTCATCTTGTAGTTCATCCCACCACAATGTTGCATGTCCTTTAAATCTAGTGACAACATGCTTGACCTTCTTGTCTTCCCCGACATCTTCATAGTCAAAGTATGTGTCTAGAGCTCTAATCCAGTCTAGAAGCTCCTCTACATCCAAGTGTCACTCATAAACTGGAATGTCCATCTTCTCTCTTGCACCCATCCTGACAATAGCTCTGATCAAACGTTCGTTTGATGCATCTTCAGCTACAACTTCTTCTTCACGTCCAGCCTCAACTTCACTTTCGAAATCACTAAGATCCCCAACACCAACTGTGCGTCTTTGTGTCGTCTCCATGTCTTCGAGTCTAGCTCAAAGATCACGCATCTCTCTTTCCATGGCTATATCAGTCAGCTGTCTGCCTCTTCTTCTCGGCATTTCCCTATCCTCTGGATCGGGTGATTGCACGTCCCTTCTCCTGGGCGGCAAGGTGAATCCTCTTCTTCTTTGCTGCAGAAAGCAAAGAATCTTTTTGTGCTCTGATACCAAACTAACATCGACGATCTCCTTCCACAACCCGCGAGTTGGAAGGTCCACGTCGACTCACAATATCTTTCCTTCCAATCGGCCCAAGGAACTCTGACGTTCCTCTATTTCCCTATCAGGAAATCGGCACCCATAGTAAACTCTTCACAGGATCCCCTATTCACACTCAGGGGATCGGACTTCGCGGCATCACGAGGTCAATGGTCGAACGTTGGACTCTCAGATCCCCGAAACCTGACAACTAGTCAACGTTGACCCTTACCTATCGGGGTTTTCCCTATAGCGATTTTGTTACTCACAATGTCGAACCACTCGTATCCCCGACTCCGGATGCCCAATATGCCGAAAATCCGACACACGTGCGAGTTGACTATTCAACGCTTCACTTCATTAGTATTTCGGAGTTCGCAATATCATGAATCCTGATGCATACGTTTTGGGACTTCTCACTATGAAACCTCGATAACTCGTGCCACCTATCTCCCACTCTAATCCTTTTGACCCCACACTATCTCTTTGACTGTCAGGATATCGCGTTTTGTGATTTCACGATTTCTGCTACAATGTTTATGGAGTTACAACCCACGAAACCCCGATGCACGATTCCACGTGTAAATATGACAATCCTCGTGACTCAGAACTACGGTCCTACCCCTCATGATCTTTGAACCAATGGCCCACTTCTACTGTAACCTTCCTTCTCCTCCACGAGATCCAACGACCCACAAAAATTCACGAATCCTCCTCGAAGAATTCTGATCGTTCATTCCTCCTGATGAAATCTGCGAAGTGAATAAGTGTTCCTCTGCGGAACTCGTCCACTTGCGTACAAACTTACGACGCTTCTTACAACTTTCAAGGAACAACTTCCCTATGTTGTTCTTCAACAAATTCGAAAGTCTTGTCCTTCCTGAGATGTTCCCAACTCTGAATCTTTTAGAGAACCTTGCACACACTCCTTGTGGCAGACATTCAACAACTTCCAAGTGTTGAACCTTCAAATTTGCGCACACCTGTAGTAGTAATCTCTCGATGCTTCACCCAGGTTTACAACCCTAAAGATTTTCTTGGCCTGTGCACTCCTTACATGACTCCTGTGCCCAAATGCACTCCTGAGATGAATGAGAACAAAAGAAACCCTATCTGAACCCTTTGTCAACGCACTCCTTGCGGACACTTCAACTGCACACCTTGCAGGAACTCTCTAGCTCAAATAGAGAAACAATAGAAACTCATTCCTTCTTCCTCTCAGACTTCAATTCAAACATGAAATCATGTACACAACATATAAAGAAAATGTATAACAGGAAGAAAACATTCATGAGCATATCATTCAGCATCAATACACAGAGAACAACGCAAAACCATGAATTTGAATCAATCTCTTTCTATTAATCCAAATGTTTGTACATGGGTGTTCTTACATAGCTCTCTGCATGCTCCTATTCTCTTATCAGAAATGCTTATTTCTACCATACAATTCACAATGAGGGTGTCTATATCCCATTTCCCTCTTGCGCTCTCAAACAGTCTAATCTAGAATTAAATTCTATCTACCTGCATTAACTATTTTAAATGCCTCCTATCTACTAAGGATGAGACAAAATCTCTCAAGGTCCTAATACATTATACAAGTTCGCCTCATCTTAATGGCTCATCTAATATTGCGCAACAACTTCAAGGAAATTTCAAAATTTGTGTTGGTGCTTGTCCAACTATCCTTCGCTTCTGCGCTGGCTCACTTGACGTGGGAAATGCTCCTGCATCAATTGTGTATGCCCCCATTATAAAGAAAACATTCAATTTATCTTTTCAACGGTTGTCAATGGCAAGATAAAGGCTTGTTTATATGATCTGATGGGTTCAAGGGTTGATTATGATGCTCCTGGTCAGTCATGCACTACAATGGCTTATAGTGCTCATGGGACAAGGATTTTCTCATGTGGAAGAAGCAAAGAAGGGGAATCTTACCTTGTGGAATGGAATGAAAGTAAATATGCTTTAAAGCGTACTTATCAAGGATTCAATAAGTGCTCTATGGATGTTGTGCAGTTTGATGTGACTAAGAACCATTTTTTGGCTGCTGGAGATGAATATATGATCAAGTTTTGGGACATGGACAACATAAAATCTGAGTCAATACTAATAAATGTTGCCAATGAGATTAAACAAAAAATCTCAATGCAAATGTTCATCAAAATGTAGGAGGGAGGAATTAGATTCACAGTGCAATTTTATGACAATATTAGAGCCCGCGCCTGAATTAAATGCCAGTTATACTCCCAGATGTCGAGTTCATTTTACAAATGAATGTTGTATGTCATCATTACACTAAGTGCCACAACTAAGTAAAGAATGGTTTTGTGAAAGATGGAAACTCATCATTATTTATTTAGTTGTCGAGGCTAATGGCCAGATGTCAATATAAACACTCAGGGTTTGTTTCCAAGTGCCAAAGAGCTCGGGTGTCAAAGGAATAACAATGTACTTGCTACCCTTGGGGATTCTTTTGTATCATCTGGCTCACAGATTGTCACTTTCCAAGGAGCCCATAGGGGCATAGTGCAATGCTCTACGTGTCGACATAGGTGGCAGAGTATCCCTGTTTGTGAGGAGTCTTTTCGAATGCGGCTGCCAGTCAAGACACCAGATCAGCCAGAATGAATGAAGCTGATCCAGGATTCGAGGCAGTAGTTGAGGAAGATCATGGAGCAGATGGTAGCTTGACCAGTGACAATCTAAATTCTCATGACAAATGGAAAAGCTTTCCCACATTTCAGGTAGAGGTTAAAACACAGATTCCCCAGTTGGAAGCGAATTCGTGACAACCAAGCAACTGTTTCCGAATTTGGTTTTTCCTTTAATTTACTGTTTTGTTTGTTTTAGGAGAAAATTTACAGGTGTCGAAATGGTTGTAAGTGTTTTCTATTTTTAGAAAACAGAGATAGAGCTCAAGTATTTTAAAGGTTGAGGTATTTTTTCTTATAAAAAGACATGAAAAATATGAAAGGGGGGTTCGAGCTGGGAGGAAGGTGCGACCGATGAGGTGTTTTTCTTTTGCTGGAACGTGGGCTGTGTTTCACTAGAAAGTTTTTTTTTGTAATCTCAAATGATCAATCAGAAATAAACAAACTGTTGACAGGATTCTCGTGTTGAGGTGTTGGTGGCATTCCTCTTCTATGTTAAGTGTTTTCTTCCAGTTATCATGCCATTTGTTTTCAATTTCTTATTATCGAATGATAGTAATAGAGAAGAATTTATTGGTGAAATACTCTACATATGATCCTTTGGTAATCTTTATGTTTTCTTCTAAAGCTCAGTTTATGAATTCTTAACTCCTCATTTGCTTAGTTTTTCCTCGCCCATTTCTTCCTCAATTGACACCATTCAAGCTTAATTCGATCCAACATTTCCACTACCTTTCCCTATGTAAGATTTTTGTCTAGATCTGAGAGTGAATCAAATATTTAAGCACAAACCCCATTCGCCCAATGGCCCTCCTTGTTGTCCCAAACCAACCATTTAAGAACCAAAAACCCCGATCCCCCACAACTAGCCTAATATCCTATTTCAAACCAAGCTAAATTGTACAGAGAAAGCCCTCTCTGAGTCTTGGAGGGCTAGATCCAAGACTCCAAGAGGTTGAAACAGTTACCTCCATCAATTTCTTCTTCAGCCGAGAAATTACAGAGCGCTAACAGGAGAGAATCCTTCAATAGGTAATAATTTTGATGCTACATTTGCCAACAAATTTGCTTAAGAATTACTAGATATAGGAATAGAACTTATTTTAAAAGTGAGAAATTTATTAATTAAGTTCCGTACCTCGATCTGGTAGTTTTTTAGGTGAGGTTATAAAAAATGAATAACATTTTTCACCTTTCTGAATACAATTTCAGAATCGCCAAATACTGCCAAGCTTTGGAATTCAAGGTCTGTGTCCTTCTTAAGTCCCTGTAGGAGAGCTTCATATTCTTCCATGTTGTTTGTAAACTCAAATTCTAATCTAAAAGAAATGAATGTCTTATTACATTTGGGGTTAATCAATACACAACTAGCACTAGCTCCTTCATGATATTTAGACCCATCAAAGTATAGAGACCAAATTTCATCATTCTCGCAACCATCTATAATATTTACATCATTTTTAGAAGTTGATGACTGAGTACAGACTGATATTTCAGATTGATGATTTGGGTCTGTAATAGTAGATATTTCAGTCACAAAATTCCCAAATAAAGTGTTCATACCTTGAATTTCTAATGCATTCACACTGGGGGTAAAAGGTTCATTTTAGTCATTTAGATCTGTAACCATGTACTTCAGATAAGGTTCCCTATTAATTATAAGATTGTTTGGCTAACCATTTACTAGTAACCATAAATGAGACCAATCTGTGGCGAAATAACCATACAATTATTCAAACCAATATCTACTCAAGAACATGCCATATACCTACGTAATATCAACGACTACTATGTCAATTATCTCGTGAACTTTTGGGTTAGATGATACTCTAATCAATACATCTTTAAGCTCGCCAACCACCATGACATTAGTTCTGTCCAGATGAATAATTTTGAAATCATAAGGTTTAACTTCAACATTAATCTTTTAACAAACAGACAAAGGAATTACATTTGATGAGGCCCTAGAATCTACCATACAATTATGCACATTTCTGTTGAAGATTTCAAAAGTTAACAAAAATGGTGGTACATTTTTTCATGGTGTGGGAGAAGAACTCTTCATATTTTTGTCTGTGATACCTGAGGTTACTTTATCACAATTTACTATTCTTTTATTCGGTATATCCTTTTTATTATGGTTCTCAGGTGGCCTTTTGTACACAACATCCTTTCTTTTACTAATGTCATTTTCTGCTGACTTTTTGTCAAGAGCATATTTATTTTTACCGTTATCAGCTATGCTTCATAACATTTTTTGTAGGATAAGAGGGAATTTAAGAAGCTTTAAAATCAATATGTTTTCTTTTAATCTTTTAATATCCTCAATAGGGTTGTAATCCAGATCAAATGAAATGATATTTTTTTATTATCTTTCAACCTATCTTGATTGTCTTGATATTGTATTCTTATTTTCCTTGGGTGAAGATGTGTTTTGAACTTTACTACAAGTATTATATGAATCCTAGTTTTTATGGACACTTTCAAAATTAGCTTGGAAAATACTATCGGAAAGATGCTCAAAATCTGGGGGAGATGAGTCCTCCTCATCAAGTGTTTCTTCCTCATCTGCATCATTTTGATTTTCAGGTGGGACAACATCACAAATATCAGCTCCATCTAATATGGCTTGCATAGCATGATGTAACCCTTCAAAATTCAGACCTTATGTAGTGAGATTTGACCTGTTTGGAGGATTTGGAAGTGGTCTCCTAAAAGGTGGTCGGTAATTTCCTTTACTTGAAGACCCTTCCTCTGTGGATCTTTTCAAGTCTATAACTTGATTAGATAACTTTTGAAAGGCCTTTTGTAATCTCCCCAAATCTAAGGGTTCTTCTTCTTTCTTATTTGGAGGAGGTCTAGTAAGAATTTATATCTTCTTTTTAGAAGAGGAAGTTGATTCTGCTTCTGTATTTACATTATCCTTCAAACTGAGAATACCCTTTTCAATGAGAATTTCCTTCTGAAAATATTCTACTAACGTGTTTTTCTTATACCTTTTAACCCATATGGCTATGCTATGATGTAGAGATTTAACATAGTAAGCAATAATCAAGTTTTCAGCAGGCATGGATTCTGTAGGGATTTTATTTCTAAATGTAAGAAATCTCTTATTGAAGTCCTTGAATTTCTCTTTGGGATTCATCTTCATGTTGGAAAGTTCCTTAACTAGAAATTCCAGAGATTTTTCATCCCCGAACTTTTCTAAGAAAAATCTTTCAAACCTGTCCCATAAAAGAATAGTTTGGGGTTGTTGTGAAAAATACCACGTGGAGGAATTTCCTTAGAAGGTGTAAGGAAATAAAGTACACATGACATATTCATGTTATATGTTTCTAATCCTAACAACCAACATGAATTTTTTAATATGACCCTCGACTGATTTCTTAGAATCAGGATCAAACTCGAGTAACCATTTTTCGGGATGTTTGGGTAAAGGATGTTGAGGTCGAGGTACCTCCATGACATCTTGGTCAAGCCAAGGTCTAGTAGGATTAATATGGGTAGCCATTTTGGGCTGATGTGAGTGAATTTTGAGATTGTCCAGATGAAGAATTGTGTTCGTCAGAGGATTCCCCTCTGGAAGAGGGTGGAGAATATCCAGGTGGGGAAGGAGGAATTCCAGATCCCCTGATCTAAAATTGAAGAAGACTTGAAACTTGAATAAATAGTGCAAGTGAAATGGTTATGTGTTTTTAAAGCAACCGGATCAATTTGCAACACATAATAAAGGATTACTTATGTAAATATACACATAGACAGCATAATAAATCATTGAACATCAGACATAAACACAACAACTTGATAAAGGAGTTCAACCCACTCTGGGATACATCTCCTGGTCCAGCTTCCAATGGATCATTATTATTAAATTGATCAAAGTGCTCAAAAACATGTCTTACAGTGCTCAAAATGACAAACTGACTGCTTCAATGGCTCCACAACGTCCCAAAACCCCTGTCCGGGCTCTTTCGGCACCTGAAACGGTCGAAAAATGAAGAAGATAGCCTCCTTGAAGTCTCCCCTTCTTCTTTGTTGTCTCTGGTTCTACAATTTGCACCCTTTGTGCTTCCAACCTAGCACACACGCTGTTTAAAGGCGTAAAAACCAAGACCCGTACGCAATCGCGCACCGGTCCAAACTGTAGAACGGTTAGGGCGCCTCCAGCCCCTAACTGCCTCGGCACTGGGTCATATGGCCCATGCACCCTTGGTCTCGGCGAAAAAGTGGTTAGTCGTTGGGAAACCACCCACGCGGTTAAACCACTGGTCAAAACGGAATACATACGTGCGTTTAACCAAAGGTTAAAGTGTTACAAACCCCGCGCTCATTTAAATTACACATAACAACTATATTGCAATGCAATGTATTGCAAATGCAATATATTTATGCACGCGCCATAATACTTGGGCCATTACATATGGTTATATGA
>SNQJ01S0055280.1:59177-85154 GCA_010110895.2 Picea sitchensis
GTCCTCTGGTCAGACCTTGAAGTAAAAAAAAAAGAAAAGCAATAAAAGAAAGAAAAGTAATAAAGAAAAATGAGGCAATGAAGGGCTTGGAAAAAATGCATCCATGACGGGTACAGCTTGCCTCCTACAAAGGCACCCACAGACGACACCTGCCCTTGGTCTTACTATGACTGGACATTCCTAAAAAACCATATCACCGCATAAAAAATGGCTTGAATGATCTTCTGAGAAAACTTTCCATCTCTTGTGGGTGTTAGCCCAATAGGTTGTTCTGTCGGTTTCCTTAGCTTTGTATAGTAGATCTGTGTAACATCTTTGAGCTTTTAAATGATATGTTAGGTATTTCATGCATATATTTGATAACTTTAATAATGAAATATGATTTACATTGCTATGATCTCTAGGACTGATGAGCCCATGGAGGGCGTAGTCTTTGATGTGAAGGACCATACCCAGTGGACAGGTACCAGAGGACCGGTACACATGGGGAGATGATTAGCTAGGACCTCCATGGGGCTGAAGAGCCAACCAGATAGTTGTTGGGATGGCAGAGGCAGGACAACGTCAGGATGAGCCCTTGCATGAAGAAGATAGAAGGACTCCCTCACCAGGACACTGTGGCAGAGATTTGACCTATGGGGATCAACCCTTGCAGATGGGACGATGGCTTTGATGGATAGGACGCCATCCAGGACAGGCTGGATGTTTTCTGGAGCAGATGGCAGTGTGCTGGGCTTGTTTGGCACATGTGGCAGGTTACAGGAACCCCAAGAGTGCCAACGTTTTTCCCTCTGGATGCTGATGATGCCCAAAAAGGGCCAACGTCTCCCTTTTTAGCTCTATTTTGACATTTTTAGCATTTAATGTGACAAATAATGGAATAATGTTAAGTCAACCTGGTCGGTTGCTTTTAATGACCTATTTTGTAAATTAAGGTCATTTGGATGATATATATTGAGGACGTTGAGCCTCATTTTAGCATAACATAACTTGCTCTCTTGTGAGAGTGATACTTTTAGTCTTTTGTCTTGTTATTGGCTCTTGGAGTTGAGGCGCTACACTTGAGGAGGATCATTTTTGGCATACTTATGGTGTTTTTATCATTGGAAGGTTTACAACTAGGTTTGATTTATCTCTTCATTGCTTTGTAAGTATATTTTTCATGCAAAACTTCTTGATTGAATGGTTGTAGCTTGAATTACTTACTTTTATGGTTACATTGTTATTATTTGCTTAATCATTAAAACCCTAGGGAGAAAACACACAAGTAGGTCATTGCTTCATGTCCCGATGATAAAAGATTGATTAGCCATTTGATTAAGAAGGATATAGCCTAGCCACTGCTACACTTGTTCTTCTTTTTCTGAGTTAGATTTGAAATATAGATTGAAGAAAGAAGACGTCCTAGGCCTAATTGATTTTACACCTAGGGTTTGGCTTCTTAGGGTTTGAAAGGCCTTGGCCCCAAACTACACTTTTCAGCCCTAGATTTATATTTCAAAACTAGCCGTTTTTTCCAAAGAGTCTTAAGGAAAGAGAGAGGAGCATGAGGCCTAGCTTTAGCTACACCGGAATGAGCCTTCTCCCCTTAGGGTTTTGACTTGGTGGCGCTGCCATTGTAGCACCATTAAGCCTAACTCTCCCGTCCTTAGGTGTAGATTCTCCCAAGCCATTAGTCTCTCTCCTTGACTCCATTAACCCAAGGCACTAGTCTAAGATTGCAACGTTGAAGTTTCCAAGTTAAAACAATCTTTCAAACACTCTTGATTTGAAACCCTAACTAACCCTAGCAATTTTACTAACCCTAAATAGCTAGTGACGTCATCCCTTTTTGATCTCTTGTGTGGTATAGAAAGTTGTGGCCTTGTCACCTAGCAATTGGCATTGATGTGTTGAATATTTTCATTGGTTTAGTTTGCAAAGCGTCCACCTCTTTGCCTTTCAAACTTACCTAACATTAGAGCTGACGTCACCTTAGTAGTATAGTGACGCATCAACAATATTGATGACGTCAAGCCTCCTTTATCCCTTGTTTACTGCAAAACATTGTGGCTTTGTCATCCTTTGATAAACATTTAAGTGTTGAACATTTTCATTGGTTTAGTTTGCAAAACGTCCACTTATTTGTCTAGCTAAAATTAACCTAAAGTTAGGGCTGACGTCACCTTTAACTTGTGTAGTGACGCAGCAACAATATTTATACATGAGCACATTTATCGCATTGTGATAATACAAGGATCTGATTATATACATTGAATGCCAATATCTCTTCGTATTTATTGAGGAAGTAGTATTATAAGTCTTATCTTAAATTGCAATCATTGACTTCGTCAATAATTACATTTATTATTTGTTCATATGTATTAAAGATAGTCATTAATATTTTGAAGCACTAACCACTGTATGCACGTTTTAGTTTCATTTGCCTTGTCTCACAAACAGGTGCCTTTCTCAGTGGAATACCTTCATCCTTGACTATCCATTTGGCAGTAATCTGTGAAGGGAAAGCTTACCTTAACCTTTGAGTCTCAAAACCTTGATCCTTTCCCCTCAAAACCCCAGATTACTAGGGACGTCTCCCTTGGGATTAGCCACCCAGAATAGAAAGAGCTCCCCATCAAGGTGACAGTGGGTGGGGAAGCTCATGTTACGCTAGTTTGAACCTTTCCTTCTATCTCCTTAAACCTATCCTACAAACTGAGCGATAACAGAGCTCTCTTGGAGCCATTTTTTTGTTAGGGTTTAGCAAAACCCTTTCACTATTGCAGTCTAGTTTCGATGGTGCAATTCCCGCCCTATCAAGACAAGCGGGGAGTCCATATAGGACTACCATTGCATCTTCACTTGGGAGTTTTTCATTCTATTGGAGAGATACCAAGGTACGCAAGAGGTTTACAGAACTTTATGGATGAGGTTGAGCCCATAAATTTGCAGGTTTCAAGAAGGTTTAGAGAAACCAGGGTTTAAGGAATCCTCATAGGTCAAGTAAAGGGTGTCTCATTAGGCCCCGCTAAATGACTAAGTGTGTCCCATGAGGATCTTTATTATCATTGATTTGCAGCTACCTATTGGATCAAGACAATGGGGGTTACATGACTGGATCTTCTAGAGTGGATTATGGAGGATTGTGGTGACATTACAAGAATTTTTTTTCTTGTGTGTGTGATTGTGGAAGTTCCATTATAGCCCATAGAGATTTGTGAGGTTAGTGTTGGTTCACTTATTTTTACAACCAGTAGATATTTGTATTGTTATGATTTTTGAAGGTTCCATCCATAATAAAATGCCATGATCATCTCTTCCATTTTTTGTTTTTGCAATGTGTTTTGATAAGATGTCTACTGTGAGTTTACATGAACTTTTTTTTTATAAGTAACCAACCAGCTCAAAAAATTGTTTGAAAAGTATTTGATTAAAAATAATTAGCTTGAAACATAATATCCTATCATGTTATAATTGGGGACATTACAATGGTATTAGAGATGGTGATCTTTCCAACCTATGATTTCTGAGGCATTGATGCCAAGGAAATATAAAGGATGAGGGAAACAACTCACCCCAGGATCGGAGTCATCAGAACATGTAGAGGTAGAGGGATTTATGGGGGATCATCCTGAAGATAGAACCATACAGTGGTTGGAATGCATAGCTAATGGGCATAAATAATTGACATAGGTCATGCCATGGTATTTTTCCAGCAACGAAGAAAATCAAAATAAAAAAGGTACCAATGGGAACCATGTAGAGGCCATCCATAGAGATGGTAATATTTTTGAAGGGAGTAATACATATGCTCTAGTATAGAGTGTCTTCCAGGTTGTTAGAAAAAAGGTACCTAGGCCATTATTTCCACCATTCCTTGAGGAACAACCTATAGGGACATAGAAGTAGAAAGGGCTTGCTGATGAGATCGACTATTATCAGGAGCCCATACATCCCTATCTTATAGTGAGTTTTTCAACCTTAAAATGAGGAACGATCCTAGGACAAGATAGAATCAATATAATTTTGACCTTCTCGACAATTTGGGAAAGATGGCCATCTCATTTTTTGATGGATTTGATAGGTGCAAAAAATGAGCATGGGTACATAATATAGACACTTAATTCTATCTTAACTCAATTACATAGGTAGAGGAAATCAAATTTTCCACTATGCACTTGGATGGAGAGGCTCATGAGTGGTGGTACCATGGGATATTAACAATGGGGAATTTTGACATCATAGAATAAGAGCATTTCACCCATAGGTTGATGGATAGGTTCAATAGGAAGGATCATGAGATCAACTTAATTGAGTTGGCACAACTGAGGCAGACAAGCACACCAGAGGCCTATGTCACAAAGTTCCAAAAAATGGTAGTCATGGTTACTTATGTTTCAAAGAAGAGACTGATGATGTTGTTCATGGAGGTCTTGGATGAGCCCTTAAGAGATTGGGTGAATGCCTTTAGGATAAACACACTGAAGGAATATATCATGAAGACCCATGATATGAAAGACATAGTTCCTAAGAACACATCAACAATATTTTTTTCCATAGAAAGGTCAAGTGACAAAGCCTCCCTAGAAGAAGTGGATAGGGAAGGATCAATTAGATGAGGAAACTTAGAGAGGAATAAGTAGGAAGGATATTTTTTATAGTTTCAAGGAATGATGGGAACCAAGTCATCAATTTGTGGGCAAAGATAAAGTCCATTATATTGAGGTAGTTTCTGACGAGGAGGATGATGGTGATGATGAGGGCATTGGATAGGAAAGTGGTGATCCATCACACTTCAAGGCTATAGAGAAGGAACCATTGTAGAATAGCACTAAGAGAGTGACCATTACAATTCTTTCAGAAGTTCTCAAATATTACACCTTAAGGGTTAGAGGAATTTTGCAAGGACATATCCTTAAGACATCGATTGAAGATGGGGCACCCAAAAGTTCATTAATGTTGCATTGGTCACCAGTGGAAAAATTTCGACAGGGGACTTTGATGGATTTAATGTAGTTGTAGAAGATGGGTAAAAAATTGCATGTATTCATAGGATATGAGGACTGGATGTAACATTGGGAAACTATACATTGATCGATGACTTCTATGTCATAGATCTAGTAGATACTCATGTGGTGCTAGGATTTCAATGGTTGTATTCACTTGGATATATCCAAATGAATTATCAGGACATGAGGATGGATCTCTAGGACAAGGGTGGAAAACGATTCATCCTGGGAAGTATGTTAACAGGTGCCCCAAGGATCATGTTGAACCAACGCACATAGGACCTTTTTAGACACAAGGACATGGCTTGCACAACAGAGTGCTTGATCACCATCAAGAAGCCATCACATGATCACCAACATTACCTTGAGCATATTCAGGTTTTTCTTGGAAATCATGAAAGAGTGTTTGAACTGTTGCCAGCGAGGAGACCACCTGATAGAGGATTTGAGCATGTCATTGAGAAAGAAGAGGGGTCTAAGCCCATGATCACCACACCTTACATGAATCTGAAGAGGTTCAAGGATGAAATATAGAAGGCCATAAAGGAATTGTTGGAGATGGGGCACAACAGGACTAATTCTAGTTCCTTTTCTTCTTCAATTGTGCTGGTAAAGAAGAAATATGGAATTATGAGGATGTGCATAGACTAGAGGGTACTAAACAAGAAGACCATAAAAAATTGATACCGAATACCCAGGATTGATGATCTGATAGAAAAACTACATGGGGCAATATACTTCTCAAAGGTTGATCTGTGATCATGATACCACCACATCTAGGTTAGAGATGAGGATATCCATAAAACAACATTCATGTGTCACTATGGGCACTATGATTTTTTAGTCATTCTCTTCTGGTTGAACAACGCACCAACTACCTTTTAGTCATGAATGAACCATATATTCAACAAATAGTTGATGAAATTTTTATTGGCATTCTTATTTGCATTATTTGATGATCTTTTGATCTACAACAAGACGTGGGAGGAACATATGAAGCATGTGGATGAGATTCTCACCATTATGGAGGAGTGATTTCTTTTTTCCGAGGAATAATGTGAGTTTGGGCTGAAATAGATCCTCTATCTAGGGCACGTGATTGGTGTTGAGGGATTAAAGGTGCATTTGGAGAAGATCTAGACAACATTATATTTTCCCACTCCCAGATCACTCGCACATCTATGAGTATTTATCGAGATATGAAACTATTATAGATACTTTGTGAAAGGATTTTCACAATTTTGTACACCATTGACATGACTCACCAATAAGGGGGTGTTTTTATGGCCATAGGATGCACAAGTAGCATTTTAAAGAATGAAGAGGATGATGAGAACTTTCCAATTATTAACACTCCCATATTTCACGCAACATTTTTTCCTAGAGTGTGATGCATCTGATGAAGGGATAGGAGTAGTATTGATGCAGAAAGAACACCCAATACCTTTCGAGAGAAGAAAACTAACATATCTAGAGAAGATATATCCGATCTATGATAAGGATATGTTGGACATTATGCATGCATTGGCCAAGTAAGACAAAACTTGGTAGGAGGACGCTATGTGGTTAGAATTCAACACAACAACTTGACATATTTATTGGAGCAACGAGACTTGAATGAGAGATAGAAAAAATGGGTAGTAATTTGCAAGCATATCATTTTGACATTGAGTATGCAAATTGGAATAAAAACATAGTTTTTGATTCGTTATCTAGAATATCTACAATGTTCTCCATGACATATATCTCAACAGATTAGAAGTACATTAGCTTGGTGGGATACTCCAAGAATTCCTTCACCCGTGAGATGATGGAGGGATGTATTCAGGATGACAGGTATAGGGTAGTGGATGACATCATCTACTAAAAGTAGAATATCTATATTGTCCCTGAGTCCACACTGAAGGATAATATTTGGAGGGTAGTACACAATGCACCGGTAGCAGTGAAACAAGGGTATTTTAATACCTATAGGAAAGTGAGAGAGATAGTCTCATGTAAGGGTGCCACAGAGGATGTACATTGTCATGTGAGGGATTTCATGACTTGCCAGAAGAACAAAATTTTACACATCTTGTGGAACTGCTTCAGCCATTGTCGATTCCAGAGAAGAAGTGGGATAACATTTCCATGGACTTCATCACAAGTTTTCCAAAGGTGCAGGGCAGGGACTGTATCTACATGGTAGTAGCTAGAATGAATAAATATGTGCACTTATTTTCCAATCCTTCAGAGTACAATGCGTATTAGGTATCAGATCTATTCTTCAGAGTGGTGTTCAGACTCCATGGTATTCTGAGGAACATAGTTAGTGACTGGGATATCGGGTTTCTCGGAGCATTTTCATAGGAGTTGTTCATGTTATCCAGGAAAGCGTTGACACCTCATACTATATATCACCCCCATATAGATGGATAGACCAATATAGTAAACAAATTGATCGAGGGGTACTTGAGGAACTATGTGTTAGGGAAGAAACATGCATGGACAAAGTGGTTGCATCTCAAGGAGCATTTATACAATACCACTCATCACATTTCCATTAGGAGGAGCCCATTCTGGCAATTGTATGACTATGATGCTCCATATTTTGTGGATTTTGAATTTGGGGAGAGAAGATATCCCAAGGCAAAATATTGGTTGCAATAAATCCAGGACATATTGAGAGTCCTAAAGGAGAATTTGTAGGATGCTCAGAATCAACAAAATATGTATGCAAATAAGAACATGGTAAAATGTGACTTTGAGGTTGGTGACCTAGTATTTCTCAAGTTCCAGCCTTACATACAGTCCTTTCTAAATAAGAGTGATGCAAATATATTGAAGGCTATATTTTATGGACCTTTCAAAGTGATCAAGAGATTTGGGGAGGTAGCATATGAGCTGGAGATACCAGAGGGTAGTATGATTCACAACACCTTCCATGTATCTTTCCCCAAGAAGGCATTAGGACAACAAGTCACTGCTTTGGTAGATCTTCCTCCACTAGATGAGAAATTTTAGTTAGTTCTATCTCCTGAGAGGATTGTTGATGTCAGGGAAAAGAGGCTGAGGAGAAGAGTCATTCGATAGTACTTGGTCGTATGGAGAGGATTTCCAGTAGAATATGCTACTTGGGAAGGAGACAAGATCTTACAACACCCTGATCTAGAGTTTCTTGAGGACAAGAAATATTGGGAAGGGAGGACCGTAATGTCCCCTTCCAATTGATCATGATGGAGGATGACTCAATAGCCTATATAACTCCCGTAGTATATAGTCAACATGAAAAAATGGATTCAAGGAGTTTTATTTGGTGTCACTAGGTTAAAAGAATGAAAATTTCTAAAGTGACAATAAGTAAAATAAATAATTGTATTTAAATGAAATTGGAGGGAAAAATAAAGAGAGGGTTTTATTTGGTAAAAAAAGGGAAAAATCTATAAGGCTCGGAGGAAATATAAATAGAGGGGTAACCCTCCTCTTTGGAATTATGATTTGATCTTTCATTTTGGATTGATCTTGAAGCCATTGTTTAATTAGGGTTTAGAGAAACCATTTCACTATGGCAGTCTAGTTTCACTAGTGCAATACCCAACCTATCCAGACAAGAGGGGAGTCCATACAAGACTACCATTGGAAATTCACTTGGGAGTTTTTCATTAAATTGGAGATATACTGAGGTAAAAAATAGGTTTACAGAATTTTATGGATGAGGCTAAGTCCAAACATTTATAGGTTTCAAGAGGATTTATAGAAACTAGGATTGAAGGCATCTCCATGGGTCGATTAAAGGGTGTCTCATGAGGCCCCACTAGACGATCAATTGTGTCTCCCAAGTACCTCTGCGATCGGGGGTTTAAAACAACTGATTGGATCTCGACGATGAGGGTTACATGAGTGGATCTTCTACAGTGGATTCTAGAGGATTGTGGCGACATTCTAGGTTTTGTTTTACTTGTGTGTATGATTCTGCAACTACCATTGTAGCCAATAGAGATTTGTGAGGTTAGGGTTGGTGAAATTGTTGTTACAACCAATATATATTTGTGTTGTTGTGTTTTCTTAAAGTTCCATCCATAATGAAATTCCATGATCATCTCTTCCATTTTCTGTGGTTGCAATATGTTTTGATAATATGTCTACTATGAGTTTACATGAAAATTCTTTGTCATAAGTAACCAACCATCTCAAAAAATTGTTTGCAAAGTATTTTATTAAAAATAATTAGCTTGAAACACATTATCCTAGCCTACTATTATTGGGGACATTACCGAGAGAGTGAGAGAGTGGGGTGACAGAAGAGCAGGACATATAGTTGGAGGGGAGACAAGAGAGAAAGAGAAGGGAGAGAAGTATATGGAGGGAGAGAGAGGAGGAGAGTGATATACATAGAGAGAGAATGATAGAGAGAGGCGGGGAGAGAATGAGATAAATTTAGGGGGAATAGAGAGAGTGATAAATAGAGAGAGGGAGACAATGAAAGAATGGGAGGGGGGCAAAGAGATGGGTAGGAAGAGAGAGAGAGTGATGCAGGGAAGGGAAGAGAGAAGTGGGGAAGGAAGGATAAAAGAAGGGAGAGAGAGTGTGTGGCAATAGTGGGGATGAGGGAGGGAGTTAGAGAGAGAGAGAGAGAGAAAGAGAGAGCGAGTGATATTTAATGAGAGAGAGTGTGTGAAAGAGAGTGGTGGGAGAGAGATAATAGTAGAGGGAGAGAGAGTGGTAGATAAGGATAATAATATGGAGTGATATAATGAGAGAAAGGGAATGGGGGAGAGACAAAGAGTGAGGGAGAAAGAGAGAGGGAGTCAGTGAGGGAAGGGGGAGAGAGAAATGGTTAGGGGGAGAGTGTGTGAATGAAAGAGAGAGAGAGGGGTTGGGAAAAGGGAGAAGGGAGGAAGGAAGGACAAAAGGAGGGATAGAGAGAAAGAGAGGGAGGGTGAGGGATATTGGGGGGAATAGTGGGGGAGAGATAGACAGAAAGAGGGGGAGAGGTAGAGGATGGCAGAGGGTGGAGAGAAAGAAGGGGGTGGGAGATAGAAATATATTGTTCAAGTGTATGTGTGTGTGAGAGAGAGAGAGAGGTTTAGGTGAGAGGGAAAGATAGAGGGAGGGATGTAGGTAGGGGTAGAGTGAGAGAAGGGGAGAGAGAGTGTGGGTGAGAGTGTGATATGGGGGAGATTAGGGGATAGAGAGAGAGGGAAAAAATGAGAGAGGCTCAAAAGGGGAGAGAGAGAGAGAGAGTGATTGATCTGAAAATATATTTTAAACGACAATGGTTGATTTATTTTGCGTCAGTTATTTTACCATTTAGGAAAAATAAGGAAAGAGGAAGAATGAAAGAGGAAACAGAGAAACCATAATATAATATACATATTTGAACATAATCATGAAGAAAGAAAAAACATAAAACACCAAAGTGATAACAAAGTTCGGCAATATCGCCTATGTCTCCAAGCCTTTGTCTTAGTGGGTGAGGCTTTCTTATTTCTATTCAATATATTTAAAAGTACATCATAATAGTGCCAAAAGGGTTACAAAATAATCTGGTCTTTTTCTACCGGATCTCAAGAACCCAAAAAAATTGACGACGCTGAAAACAGATGACTAGAGCTCCCATAAGTGGTCCACAAATGTGCTCTCCTCAATGGCTTCCCTGCATAAAAATGGCTTGGGCTTAACAATCCTTCAACATTTTCCTATTCTGAACCTCTCCTATGGCTTCAAGATCCTCTAGTTTATATAGGCCATAAGTGGGTAACAACCTCCCAACTTCCCCCCAAGATCTGGCCTCACAAAGGGCCCAATATCTTCCAATATTGGTCAAAATCTCTCAAACTTGTTCAGAAAATCACTAAAAAATCATAATACAATGTTGGCAAACCCACTTTTGTAAGATAGAAGGGTGTAGCCCCCAAAATCCATCCTCTTGGGCATATGGGTGCCCACCATGTCACCCCGAGCTAATTTTTAGTGCATTGCCCCCCCGACTTAAGCTCCTGGTCACTTGTGTACCGATCATATGGTTGTGGCTAAACCCTCCACACGCTCACAATATAGGTTATACCCCCGATGGTTTATCCATGGGTTATTCCCTTGGTTGGAGGGCTAGCTCGACTGACCAGATGCTAACCATAACATCCACACCCAAACAACATGGTGTAGTCCAGGTCACATGGTAGAAGGATGGAGAACTAGGGGCTGAGGCATATGTACTAACCACATGCCAAACATATAATAGTGTGGTCATGTGTGTAGGTCATATGGATGCACCAGGGATATACCTATAATAAAATGTGTATGCCAATGTATAACAACTGGTTTATATGGTTTGCAAATGATTGTGGGTTAGGGCCTAACCTCGAATCTTTAACCCTCCACAATTACACGCACATCACTTTATATATAAATTTACCACAATACATGTCAAGGACCACTAAGGGTGGGCTGGCAGCCCGACCCTGTCAAACCATTAGCCCATATTAAAGGTGGCAAGGTCGACTCCACGGGAGTCATATAACTTTTGCATACCATTGATCAATAGAAAGGTGCCACATGGAAGCCCAGGAGTGGGCCACGTGGCACCATCACATTTGCCAATAACTACCACATGTCAGAGCATGATTCGACCACTGCCAAACCAGTCAGCATGCCACATATCTTCCCTATCAGCATGTTGACTATACCTACCATGTCATCATTGTGCCATGTGTTACCCTTGCAGTGGTGCCACGTGTCACGATATGACTCGTCCATCTGCACCTACCACGTCAGTGCCAACGCACCTTGCCAAATCATCTGTATGGTTGTATGGCATGTATAGTCATCACTGTATGAACTGTACATTCAATATTTTTTTTTCCTTTTTGGCTAAGGCCCAAATGAACATATCGCTATATATTTCGTATACAACATTTGTTGAAGCCCGTTCAAGTTGCATTGGGTTTGTATACGTCCGTTTTGAAGCCATTATGAGAACTTTGATTTTTATGCCTTCCTGGACCCATTTTGGTCCCTAGATCTAATTCTGGATCACACCTCCCTAATAAAGACCTTTTGGTCCTCCAAAAGGTTACTGACCAGTCATCAAGTGTGGGATATGCCACTCGACTTGTTCCCTGTCTTTAAACTTTGTCCCGTGGACCTGTCTCATCAAGATCAACTATAAAACAACCATGATAACTGACATTATATTGTTAACCACTTGTACTCCATGACATCTTACTAAATCCACTATCATCCATTTTGACAACATTACTAATGATAAAATAAAAAATATGACTGTAAATGAGCTAATATGTTTGTAATACTTTCACGACATTAGCTTTTCCTGAAGCAAAGTGTGATTGATCTTCCATTCTACAATCATCTCTTATTCTTTCTTAACATCAATTACTTGATTTGAAACAATTATAGTTTTGTTGCTTGCATGAGCCACCTTTCTTAATTTTTTCCATTGTTTGAAGATATTTATTTTCTTTTACATGAAAAACATGTACAACATATTCTTGACCTACTTTGATGAAGTGATATTGATTCTTTTCCCTGTAGAAAATTGCTTTACGATCATACAAGTAAGGACTGCCTAAGACCATTCCACATTCATTGAGTGGCACCACCTCACATGTTACCTCGTCCACAAACTTAGATGAAATTGCAAACATAAATGTACATTTCTTTTTTATGTGAAATTGAATATTGTTGCTTATCCATTTAAGTGTGTAAGGCTTATGATGCATCTACGTGGTTAATCCCAATTGATTAACCAATTCTTACGAAATCAAGTTATATTGAGATCCACTATCTATCAATGTGTCAACCTTAGTATGTATCATAATGACCCTTACGTGAAACAATTTACTTCTAGAATCAAATCCATCACCAATTTTACCTGTGAAACCAACCAATGAGACTTTAGATTCATCACTTGAATTTGATCCCAAGTTTGTTGGCCATGTTGTTGCTGCAACTATTTTCCTCCCTTTCCTTTCTTTGATCCACTTTAGTCTCTTCTCGAGATGCAATTTCCAACAATGGTCCTCATCATTCCCTTCTTTCTTGCAATGCTTGCAAGAGGGATTCTCTTCCTTTCTTGCCACTGAATTTTCCTTCCTTCCATTCCACTTCCTTTTGTCCTCTTTTCTTGAAGATGATTCCCCTGTTACACCAACCATTGTTTTCCCTGCCTCAATGTATGCAGCTTGAACATAAAACTCATCAATATTAGTAGGTCCAAACATAAATATAGTGTTTCAAATATGTGCAGGTAAACCTCCTATATATTTCATAAGAGTTTCTTGTGTATGTAAAGGAATATCTAACATCAATGCCATTTTACGAAATCCATCTGTGTATTCTTGCACTGTTTGTCCCTTTCTTAGTTTAAGACCTTTCCATTCAATTAAATATTTATGTTTATAAACCAAAGGATAGAATTTCTTTCTAAGTGCAGAAACAAAACATTTCCATGATGGAAGTACATTACCCACTTGTTGTCTGCCATTTTGCAACTTTCTTTGCCACCAGATGAGTGTTGTTCCTGCAAGTCGAAGCGAAGCCAACTTTATTTCAATGACCTCATCCTTTATTTGTTTCACACTACAATAAACCTACATCAGTCTAAACAAATTATCAAGCCTCTCTGCATTGACTTCACCATCATACATAGGTAATTCAAATTTAACATCAAGCTTAAGTAAAGTCATTTCTTGTTTATGTTTATGGACATATTCTCTTGCGATGGATTTGGAACTTGAACTTGAAGAAGAAGAAGTTGATGGAGAAGAAGGAGGTGAAGGAGTAATTTGAGGAGGATCATCTCCTTCTTCACATTTTACCTTTCAATATTCACCTAGATTGGGTCTCTTTCATTCCAAGTAATCCTCATACAAAACCTTCATCATCTCCGACATGGTGAAGAAAGTCTTTCGAAACTCTTTCTCATCATGACAAAGTCCCTCTTCTGATGCCATCTTATCACTTTGAGAAGTTCTCTTTCTCAATACAATCAATGTATTATCTTCAACAAGCTCACCTTCACCATGACTTAGGTTTTCCCTGGTAATCATGCAAACTCAAAAACCAACCGTCGACTAGCTCTAATACCACTTGATCCGAAAAGATCTTTTAAATGACAATGGTTGAGTTATCTTGCATGAGTTATTTTACCATTTAGGAAAACTAATGAAAGAGGAATAATGAAAGACAAAACATAGAAGCCATAAGATAATATATAGATCTGAAGATAATCATGAAGAAAAACAAACCATAAAACGCCAAAGTGATAATGGAGTTCAACAATCTCGCCTATGTCTCTGGGCCTATGTGTTAGTGGGTGAGGATTTCTTATTTCTATTAAAAATATTTAAAAGTACATCATAATAGTTCCAAAAATGATACAAACTAATTTTTTCTTGTTCTACCATATCTCAAGAACCCAAAAAAATTGACGGCACTGAAAAAGGATGACTGGAGCTCCCAGAAATGGCCAGCAAAGGTGCTCTCCTCAATGGCTTCCCTGCATAAAAATGGCTTGGGTTTAAAAATACTTCAAAATTTTCCTATTCTGAACATCTCTAATGGATTCAAGAGCCTCTGGTTTATATAGGCCATAAGTGGGTAACAACCTCCCAAATATTTCCCAAGATATGGCCTAAAAAAGGGCCCAATATTCCCCAAAATTGGTCAAAATCTCTTAAAGCTGCTGAGAAAATCACTAAAAAATCATAATACAATGTTGAACTACCCACTTTTGTAAAATATAATGGTGAAACCTCCAAAATCCACGCTCATGGGCATATGGGCACCCACCATGTGACCTCGTGCTAAGTGTTAGTGCGTTGGCCCCCCGAATTAAGCTCCTGGTCATGTGTTTATCGACCATATGGTCGTGGCTAAACCCTCCATGCACTCACAATATAGGTTAGACCCCAGATGGTTTATCCCTGGGTTACGCCCTTGGTCGATGGGCTAGCCTGACCAACCGAGCGTTAACCATAACATTCATGCCCAAACAAAACTATGTAGTATGGGTCACATGCTAGAAGGATTGAGAACCACGGGCTTAGGCATATGTACTAACCGCGTGCCAAACATATAATAGTGTGGTAATGTGTGTAGGTCATATGGATGCATCAGGGATATACCTATAACAAAATGCATGCACCAATGTATAACGAATGGGTTATATGGTTTGCAAATGACCATGGGCTAGGGCCTAGCCCCGAACCTTTACCCCTCCGCCATTTCACACACATCACTTTATATATAAATTTTCCACAAATCATGTCAAGGAACACCGATGGCTGGCTGGTAGCCCGACCCTACCCAACCATTAGGCTAAACCATGGGTCATGGAGCCGACTCCCTGGGAGTCATATAATTTTTGCATATCGTCAACCAATAGAGGGGTGCCACATGGCACCATCACATTCACCAATAACTGTGACATGTCAGAGTGTGATTCAACCACTTCCATCTGAGTCGGCATGCCATATATCTGCCATGTCAGTGTGTTGATTATACCTGCCACATCAGCATCGTGCCACATGTCACCATTGCAATGGTGCAACATGTCACCCTTGCAGTTGTGCCACATGTCACGATCTGACTCGTCCATATGCACCTGCCACATTAGTGCCAATGCACCTTTCCACGTCATATGTACGATAGTATGACATGTACAGTCAACTTCCACATAAGCACTGTATAGACTGTAAGGACTGTACAGACTATAAGGATTGTACAGTCAACATTTTTTTTACATGTTTAGCCTAATGAACATACCGCGATATCGTTCAAATACGACGTCCATTTTAGCCCATTCAATTTGTGTTGGGTTTGTATCAACAAGGACTATGCACACATCCGTTTTGAATACATTCTAAGAACTTTTATTTTTAGGTCTTCCTGGACCCATTTTGGTCCCTAGATCTAATTTTGGATCAATGATAGAGAGGGATGGGACGAGATAATGAGTTAAAGAGAGATAGATATAGATAAGAAGGCATATAGAGTGTGCTTATGGGGGGTGGAGATGAGGGAGGAATATGGGGAGAGAGAGAGGTAAAGAGAGAGCAAGGGAAAGATATAGAGGGAAAGTGGGAGAGAGGGAAAAAGGAGGGGGGAAGAGAGAGACATTGGGAGACATTAAGTGAGTGAGAATGTGAACAAGTGATTGAGAGAGAGACAGTGAGGAAGACATAGGGAAAGAGAGAGGGGGGGTATATGCAAGAGTGAGAGAGAGACAAGAGGAAGACATAGGAAAGAGAGAGGCATGAGAGAGAGAGAGAGAGCTTCAAAAGAGAGAGGGGGTGAGGGAGAGAATGGGAGATAGGTAGGGAAAGAGAGAGGAGGAATGTGACATGGAGAGAGAGAGGGAGGGAGGGAGAGAAAGATAAGAGATAAGGGGAGAGAGAGAGAGAGAGATGGGGGAGAGAGAGGAAGGGGAATGGGAGGAGAGAGGTGGGGATTACAAGAGGGACCAAGGCAGAGGGACAGAGAGAGAGAGAGGGGAGAGGAGGGTGGAGCGAGGGAGGGATCAAGGAGGAGAGAGAGAGAGAGAGAGGGTGGTAGAGATTGATCCAGATTATTTCATAATGAAATGAAAGAAGATATATTACAATGAAATAAACATAAAAATTGCCAGAAATAGAGAAATACATCAATACATGATTTCTATTAATGAAATAAATGTACACAGACTGTAGAAATATAGAGCTCAAGACTCACTAGAATGGTGGAATCTTTATTTATGAGAATAGATGTGATGAATATGCTCCTTCACAAAAATATTATTACAATGAGGCTCTAAAGGGATTTTTATGATAAACATGAATGCCAAAACCCTAAACATCCAAAAACCTAACCCTAGGAGATGAAGCGCCAAAAGTCATGTGGGCCTCGTTGGGTAAGTTAGTACATTAACTTCCCGATGTCATTACTTTTCAATACTATCTCTGTTTTAGATGTGTGATATCCCATTGGAAAGGTATTTTCTAGAACTATGGATTATGTCATCAAACTCTTACTTGGTCTACAATTTGACTGTGGAAAGCCAATAAAACATTGTTTAGAGACCCAAAATGGGCCTGGATGTACAAAAAGATGTACTGACATGAAAAATTCCAAAATAAGTTAGTTGTAATAGATGGGCGGAATAACCCTTCTTTATTAGGGGGAAGGATGGAAGGGGAGGATGAAAGCTATCAACAGTTGGGGGGAGAAGCAGCCTGGGCCAAACAAATCAGTAAAAATGAAAAGATTTATTTCATAATCTTTTTTCTTTTGCTTGCTAGTATCCATCTGGATGTTGCGTAGGGCTTCAGGACATCCTCGTAAGTGAAGAACCCACAACTACAAAGAATTGTCCCCATTATAGAGAAATGTGTTGAACTGAAAATTGTCAAGATGAGATAGTTGGAATTTGGAACATGTGGGTGGACACCTATATCCACCTGGATCAATCCTCCCCCCTTAGGAAGCAATGGAATTCATTGCGTTGAGCGCTCGAGGAAGAGGGGAAAGCATTTTCTGAATCTGAATCTTAGTGAGATGCGTTCCTTGTTGGAGAAGTTATGTTCCTTGGTCTGTGGAAGGTTGTCACAAACCTATTGTTGGCAGGGTTGAATCTTTTCCACCAACCTGTTGTCTCTGGGATTAATGCGACATTGTGTAGCAACCATTGTGGGTGAAGGAACAATATATGTTTTCTCTTCTACAATCTGTTCTACTAAATAGAAGGTGTTGAGGCTGTAGTGGTTGTAGTGGCCTTTTGTTCATCCTTTGAACATACTGTGAAGAGGATGGATTTTGCAGTATGAGAGATTACCTTGTGGAACATTTTTGGTGTAATAGTAGTGAGAATGACCTCTGGTATCCTATAGAGCTGACCCCCCAGAGTTATAATGGAACTATGGGGTCAAGACTCATAAACACCATGATGTTTCTACATATATGGTTTTCCCAAAAAAATATCAAAGACATCAAGAGGGGAAACATCACACACTACCTCATCCTTGAAGGGATGGATGCCATAGGAAAAGAAACACTACTGGTTGACATGCAGATGTTGTCCTTCGTGAAGCCACTCAATGTTTTATGGTTGTGGGTATGGTTTTATCCTCAACCCCAACTATTCGATGACCTTAGCTGAGACGAGCTTCTCCTGGTTTTCTTTATCAACAATGAAATGAAACGAGGTCCTCTTCACCCACATCTGTGAATGGAATAGGTGCTCCCCCTCTTCAGGATCTACTGCTTCTTATGGTTGAATCGTTGTGGTAGAGACAGTAGCATAGGGGTATACATCGATGATTTGTTTTTTTTCAATATTTTTTGGATCAAATTCCAAATCAAGGTTTAGATCCCTGTCTTTGACCTCAACGACCAATGACTGTTTCGAGCGACATTCATCGGTCTTGTTCCAAGGGATTTTGTGGAAGTCGCATCACTTATGGGTGTAATTATTCTTCTTTGCTTTACCCTTATTCTCATGTGTCTTGGATTGGTTGTTAGAAGGATGTTGGTTAGGGTCATATTTACCATGCTTTGGTTGTTGCGGATTTGCATACCTGAACTCCCATTTGTTCTGGTGCCTAATTTTTTTCTCTATTTTGACAAAATATCGATAGGCATCTCCCAATGATGAGATGTTTAGGAAATCAATTCTGGTTTGGATGTACCTATGCAGAGCCCCATGGTATTTCATAACGAGATGTCACTCAGAGTATTCAATACCCAACTTGGTGTGCAAGGTATGGAAAGTATTTTTGAACTCCAACACTATTTGGTTCTTCTCTTGCCACAGTGTGGTCCATATCATGTACTGGTATTCATAGTTATCAACATGGTAGTATTTTTCCTTGACCCCATCCACAAAAAAATCCCAAGTGGGCTCAGCCCCATATATTCCACATTCATCTGCAGAACTTTGCTCCCAGTAAGTTTCCCACCAATGATTGAGATGGGGAAGAGCCTTGAGGAGTGTGAAGGTGATATTTTTCCTATTGGAAAAATTATTAAGAGAGAATTAACCTTCTATCAGATTCAACCATGTTTCTAAGGCATACACATCTATCAGACCTTCAAATAAGGGAATATCAAAATCAACTTGTACCTTGAAGGGAGAGGTTCCTCCAAAGTGGTCGCTTGATGAAGATGCGCCTATTTCTATCGACAGGAATTGAAGAATATGGGAAACATTCTTCATCATTTCTTCCCTATTTTGCGCGAGAGATTTCTCAAGAAACAGGTTAATAGAATCTTATGTTCTGTTGTTTCTCTTTTTTGTCACCATCGAGGGTTTCCTGCATTTGCGAGAGTGATTGTCCTCAATAGAGAGAAGCTCGAGACCCAACTTGCTATACTCAGACCTCGTTGGGGACATGCACTGAAAAACGATCAAGAGCATCCTGCTCTGATACCATTGATCCATATTATTTTTGAAATGAAATGAAAGAAGAGATATTACAATAAAATACACATAAAATTTCAAAAAACAGAGAAATACAACAATATATGATTTCTATTAATGAAAGAAATGTACAGAGACTATAAAAATACAGAGTGAGGGACTGATTAGAATGGTGCATATTTATCTCTAAGAAGAGATGTGAAAGCTATGCTCATTCACAAGAATATGATTATAATGAGGCTCTAAAGGAATTTTTATGATAAACATAAATTCCAAAACCATAAACATCCAAAAACCTAACCCTAGGAGATGAAGCACCAAAATTCATGTGGGCACCGTTGGGGTAAGTTAGCACATTAACTTCTTGGGTTGTAACATTTGCATAGGATATTCATTTTAAGAATGTGATAGCCCCTTGGAAATGTATTTTCTATAACTATGCATTACTCCATCAAGATCTGACTTCATCTATATTTTAACTATGGCAAGCCAAGAAAACACTATTTAGAGCCCCAAAATGGCCTTAAATGTACAAAAAGATGTACTGACATGAAAAATTTCAAATAAGTCAGTTGGAATAGGTGGGAGGCCACCAATATCCACTTGTATGTTGCGTAAGTCTTCAGGATATCCTCGTAAGTGAAGAAACCACAATTACAAAGAATTGTTCACATTACAAAGAAACGGGCTCAACTGAAAATTGTCAAGATGAGCCAGTTGGAATTTTGAATAGGTGGTTGGCCACCAATATCCCTCTGAATCGGAGAGATAGAGAGAGGAACATGGAGAGACAATATCCTTCCTCGAATCTAGAGAGATAGAGAGGAACATGGAGAGAATAAAAAGAGACCTAGTGGGGTAAAGAGATAGAGGGGAACGATGGGGAGATATGAAAGAGGGAAGAGGGAGACAAGGAAAGAGGGAAGAGAGATCGTGAGAGGAGATGGAAAGTGGGGGAGAGGGTGGAGAGTGAGAAAGAGATAGGGAGAGAGATTTAAAATAGAGAGAGGCATATAAAGGGAGGGAGAGAGGGAGGGAGGGAGGGAGAGAGGGAGACTTATTTAGTGTAACATGAATGAATGTGTCCATGTTCTTGTGCACTTTAGGAACACACACACATTTTAGGAATGCGCATGTGCTTTAAAAACATGTGCACATTCCTAGAGTGGATGCACGTTCTTTTGAATTCAATTTTTTTTTTGCAGGAGTGACAAGTTTAGGATACGTGTATGTTGACTTGGTTCACTTGGTTTCCTTCGACTTAGATTCAGGATGACAAATTGATAAAACCTCCACTTTTGTGAATACCTCTCTATATCTCTCTTTTTGACATTATTTTTCTATAGGATACACAGTTCAATTGTTGACAAAACTACAAACATAGATAGAGTGAGCTATGCAAATTCCAAATATATAGTTTAAAAAAAAATTAATATTCTTTACTATTTTTAATCTATTTTGAGATTAATGTGTAAGTTCTAAAAATAAAATAAAATTATTTTGATCATGTTAAGAATGTATTAGCTTGCACAAACAAAGGCCTTGTAATTTCAAGGATATATTGGCTTTCATAATTTAAAAAAATATATAAAATTAATATTATAAATTTCCAGAAAATACTACAATTATGCAAGTTTTTGAAATTAAATTTCATTGTTAAGGTACTCAAATGAACAAAAAATTAAAAAATATATTATAAATTTCCAAAAAATACACTAGGAAGAGAGGTTCTCTAAATTATGCAAATTTTTGAAATGAAATTAGATTTTTAAGCTACTCAACACCTTCACAAAAAAAAACCATATACATTATATTTTGCTGGAAAAATAACCTACCACTTTTACAAAAAATCAAAGGTCACATAGTTATTTACAATTTCTATGAATAAAAGGTGTATATTACAAAAGCGAATTCAATTTCCTAAGTTTTATCTTCTTACACCATATTCAAAATCATTGTAAAAGTACCTTTGAATAATCCCTCCAAGTTAAGATATTGTTGTTTTTCCATGTTTGCATTGCCGGTAAGGCATCATGAGAGACCATCATTAGAGACCATCATTAGCTTGCACATACCCATTAGTGGATAAAAGGAAATTAAGATTCTACATGGAGGTGGTCTAGGTGGTCAACCCTAGTTTAGAAGATCAAAATTACTTCTCTCATGGGCTACATAGTGAAAGTGTGCATTGGACAACTCCCAAAACAACATGGGATGAGAGAATATGTCACCTTTGTGACACTAAGTAAGTAGAAGATGAAAAACACTTCTCATTGGATTTCCCTACCTATACTCATATTAGATACCGATTTAATAATATTTTCCACATTACCAACCTTCCTAACTTCCTAATTCATCAAAAGTATGATGATCTTGGAACACTTCTCTCAATACTTTTTGAGGATAGAAATACAATTTTAAATAAATTTAAATAATCTCTTATCTTCTTAAAATCGGATAAGCCAACTAAACTTTTGGTACAATGTAGGTTTTTTTAATCCTATAAGTTTCCTTTTCTTGAATTTCATGATTGAAATAAATTTGTCCAACTTCAACTAGATTATAACTAGAAGCCGAACCTGAAATCAAACTTGAAGCTGAATTTTAAGCCCAACTTGAATTGAATTTAATCGAATTTCAAATACAACGTGAAGGCAAATTTATTCCATTTCAATTTAAAAAAAAAAAAAACCTAATTTATAAAGCCTAACCTAAATACTAAATATTTAGTAAGATCTCATCTGTTTGAAATATATTTTTAATATAGAGATGCAATTTTCATTTTTATCACGAGACATTTTATCATATGTATTTAAATTTTAAAAATTTTGAAGTATATATTTACTCGAATTCAATGTTAATTTTAATATATAATTTTTCATTGTATACAATGGGCCTAATGGTTAAGAACATGTGTTTCTTCTTAAGAGGTCACAGGTTCAAATCCAGAGGAGGTAGGGTATGCATACCTTCGTAGACTTTACCAATCAAGTTGTTGGGCAGAGGGGGGTCCCTTGTCCCACAAACAACTCAACACATACTGGATCTCGGCGACTAAGATTTTAGCTAAGGCTAAGATGATGAAATGAATTAAAAATCAAATATATGATCTGGAAAATTGAAAGACAATAAAGAAACAACACGGAGATGGAGAAAGTTGAGGCAAATTCTTACAGCACGTATTCTAAAGAGTCGTGTGTAGAATTCATGAGATGCCCAATGATGTGGAAAATTGTAATACAATAAAGGAACGGCATTGAGATTTAGAAAGATGGAGGCAAATTCTTCGGTAAAGCCAAATGATCAACAGAATTGAAAAACAATACGGAAAGAGAAATCACCGTATTGAGTGCGGCATAGAGAGGAGGAAATCTAAGGCCATGTTGACGACGACATAGACATGGAGAAAGCCGAGCAAAATCTTCCCTAACTACAAATTCTCGTAGAATTTATGAAATGTCGTGTTAAAGACGACGAGAACAGTGAAATCGAAATCTGAGCAAATTCTTCACTAAATACAAATTCTCGTAGAATTTATGAAATGCCTGCGATTATCTGTTCCATAGATTTTCTCATGAGAAACATCAAACAGATCTTGAGTTGGGATTAGTTTCTTTGGGGTAAGGGTAATAATTGAAGTATCTATGCAGGCATATTTATGGACTAGATAATCATTCAATTAGAATAACATAACAATATACTAAATACTAAATCATTAAATCACAATATCTAAACACTAATCGACAGAAACGAAAACTGCAAATAGATTGCATCATAGCACATGATTGACAATACTGCATCAATTACCAACATACTCCCCCTTAATGCTGAGAGGGCTCACAATCTGATCTCGAAGTTTCAAAAACCGGACTTTAGCAACTGTCTTAGTGAAAATGTCTGCAAGTTGTTCTTGAGTCTTTATATACATTAATTCTACTTCCTTCTTTTGCACCAAATCTCTAATGAAATGATACTTTAAATCAAAATGTTTTGTTGTGCTATGATTGACTGAATTCTTGGTCAATTTGATGGCACTAGTGTTATCACAAAATATCATTGTAGGATGAATTTGTTTTTCTCCAATTTCTTCTAGAACTTTTCTAAGCCATAATGCAAACTTTTCTAAGCCATAATGCTTGTGTACCGGCTGAGGTGACTGCAACATACTCTGCTTATGTGGATGAAAGTGCAACGATACTTTTCTTCTTTGAACTCTCAGTAATCAAACCCGAACCAAAAGAGAAAAAATTACCAGATGTAGACTTTCGGTCATCCAAACTACCTCTCCAATTAGAATCACTAAATCCAACAAGATTAAGCCTTTTAGAATGTAGTAATGAATACCAAAATTTCGAGTTCCTCTCACATAACTCAAAGTCCTCTTGGTTGCCTTCATATGTATTTCAAATGGCTCTTTCATATATATTGAAACAAGAGAAACTGAATAAGAAATAGCAGGTCTTGTGTGGGTTATAAACATCAAACTTCCAACAATACTTCTATATGTTTCCTCATCAACTATTTTAGTACCATCATCTCTACACAACACAATTCCATGAGTAGTTGGAGTGGAGGCTGGTTTACAATCTACCATATCAAATTTCTTCAACATATCTTTTGCATACTTTGTTTGAAAAATGAAAATTTCATCCTCATTTTGATAAACCTCCATACCCAGAAAATATTGCATGAGACCCAAATCTTTCATTTCAAATTCATTCATCATAGCAATTTTGATTTCATTCTTCATCTTAGAACTACTACCCATATATAATAAGTCATCAACATATAGACTTACAATGAGAATATCATTACCTTATTGCTTGTAGTAAAGTGTAGGTTCACTTTTACTTCTATTGAAGTCACTCTCCTAAAAATATCCATCAATCTTAACATACCATGTTCTTGATGCTTGCTTTAAGCCATACAAATCCTTCTTCAACTTGTATACTTGATGTTCTTTTCCTTGCACTTCAAAACCTTGTGGCTGTTCCACAAACACTTCTTCTTCTATGTACCCATTCAAAAATACACTTTTCACATCCATGTGATGAATATCATTCTAACAGTCCCTTGTCTTGATACTGGTGCAAATGTTTCTTCATAATCAATTCTATACCTCTATGTGAATCCTTTAGCAACTAATCTTGCCTTCTATCTTTCAACACTCCCATCACTATTGTACTTAGTCTTGTAAACCCATTTAGTACCAATCTTTTTCTTGTCATGTGGAAGTTCTGTAAGCTCCCAAGTATCATTCTTGTGAATAAAATCTGTCTCTTCTTGCATTTCTTGCACCCAAACCTCATTAGTACAAGCATCTTCAAAACATGATGGTTCAAAATCAGCCTTAGAAAGTAAAGAAAAATTTACTGTCTCACCTATGGGATTTTCTTCATGTGTTGGACTTTTACTCCTTTGATAAATGTCACTTAATCTTCTTACCTTCCTTCCAGAACTTGAATTTGATGTTGGGATTGCACTTGAAACTGAAGAATTAGATGAGGGGCTACTTGGTGGATTTGTAGCACTTGGAACTGAAATATTAGTGAGCTGCTCATTATCAATATCATCAATAATATCCCTATCCAAAATGGATTTAGACATATCATCATGGAATTTTTGATGACCATAAACTCCCCCTTCATAAAAAATTACATATCTTGACACAACAATGCTATTAGCGAGGGGATTATACAACCTATAAGCCTTACTTTGTTCACTATATCCAAAAAAAAATGCATGACTCACTTTTTGGATCTAACTTTTGTCTCTTTTGATCAAGTACATAGACATAGGAACTTTTGTCTTCCAGGCATCCGCTACTGTCTTTTCACCTGCAATTCTTGGAAACAAGCTTTTATCATGAGAAATTTGAATATGAGATAAATCTTGAGCATTCTTCCTTCTAGATTCCTTCTTAGCTACTCTATCATTTTCACTAAGAGTGGTCCAATATTTTGACTCTGCATAACCATTTCTACAATCTCCCATAGATATTTCCCTATCAAAAAGGTCCTCATCTTGATGCATCAATAACCATAACCACTTCCATTAAATTCTGGAATGGGCAATGAATTAGAGTTTGACATGATTACCCTAAAACAATAACCACCTCTGATACCAAATGAAGGATCTTTGCATGCCTATCTATGGACTAGATAATCATTCAATTAGAATAGCATAAAAATATACTAAATATTAAATGATTAAATCACAACATCATAGAAAGAAGGAAAAATTATTATTCACGTAGTTGTACAAAAAAGTTATTTCAACTGTGATCAACCTTGATCTTTATAACAATGCATAGCCTCATAGAACAAACAGTTAGCTGGTCCTGACTGAATGCTTACAATAATTTATTTTAGAAAACTACTCATGCATTTTGCATGCATTATTTATTCAAAAGGTCTATATCTAAACACTAACCGACAAAAAAGAAAAATGCAAATAGATTGCATCATGTGAGATGATTGACAAGACTCCATCAATTACCAACATTAATTTCAACAAAATATGAGTTGAACAAAAATTTGGTCAACTTAAGTTTATTATATATTGAATTGTAATTTGGGATTAGTTGCTTTGGGG
>SNQJ01S0055280.1:85164-95304 GCA_010110895.2 Picea sitchensis
TACGCACTTGAAAATAAAACCAACAATGTAAATGTTACATGATTGTTTTTCAATTTATTTAGTTTCAAATAAACAATGAGTAGCATAAATGCTTCCAATTCTTTCTTTCCAACTATGTGTTGGCAAGTCGAAATGGTATTGAAGTTTTTTTTACCCTCCACTAATGCACAATGGATTAAAAATTGTTGATGAATTGATTGTTGAAAACTATCACCAAAAGAAAAACTACAACTCACATGTTATTGAGTGGAGACAGAATGAAAATTTGAAAACAAAACCACTCTACTATTGAACATCAAATAAAAGTGAGGCAAACCCAACAATCAACTTGTTTACAATCACTATTTAGATGAACTGTCACTTTCATGTGTGGGAAAGTTTAGTTAGTTTGTGGTGAAGTATATCGAGTATTTGATACATGGAAAAAATGAGGAATACCTTTAGAAACCTTAGTTCATGAAAAGATTCATTAAACATGTTGAGATCGTTGAGTTCGAGATGCTCTTCATCCTTAGAATTGGAGGGCTTGATCAAGTGATCTTTCCAAGTGGTCATGTTGAAAGAAATTAGCTATCTACTTCATTATCGAGCTCTGAAACACCATGTTTGCCTACTCAAAATCCTATGGATAACAAAAGGTTGTGTTGTTTTTATGTGGTAGGCATAGGGGGAAATCAATCTACATATTGAGTCCCATGCTCAACATTTTTCTCTTGGTATGGGTTTTCTTCTTTGACTCATTATATGTTCACCTCGACAATCTCCTTGCAATAAGAGACCACCTTCACATTTTCACAAACTAATCAATATCAATTTGGTCCATATGTGAAACTTCAAATATGATGCTTCAAGAAATTTGAAACCTAATAAGTAAGAGAGTGATGGGTTTCCCATGAGGGTAGGGTCTTTGTCGGTGGTAAATAGGGTTTTTCCATGGTGGTTTTTTATCATGAATGTGTTAGGAATGGTTGACAATGATTGTATAATGGGTATAGAGCAAGATGAACTAGACTAGCACATCCACGAACTCGTGTTTGTGGCTGGTAAACACCAAAAGGTTCGACGTACACCAACTCCTAACACAAACCCACACCCTTGGAAATCAACAAGAATGCCCCTACCTCCTCCACATTTCAACAAACCAGGTCCCTTCGCCGGCAATGAATCCCAACCTTCCGACCACCGCAAAGATTATTCAATTTTTACAAAATAATCGATCTGCAACTGTCAATGCAACCTTTATGGACCAACTCAAACTATGACACCAATAAATTCACAGAACATCGGGCGTGAACCCGAAAAATGACAATTTCCACTGTTCAAAAACACACTAAAAACAGGTTATGCTCACCGCAAATCCATGCTTCCGCTCAAAGTCAGAGGAAAACTTGTGAACGCTTCAATGAAAACCAAAACTCTATCGTCACGCCAGGGTTTTGAGCACCGAAACGCTTCTCTTTATTCGTTAAGGAGAAATAATAAATAAATTTAAAGAAAAAGGCTCGTTACGAATTCGATCCGTTGCTCTACTTGCTCCACAATTTTCTTGATCAAATGTCTGAGTCATTCCATCCAACGCCATTCTGTTTTTCATTCCCCCCAAACTCGCGGCTGGTAAAATGAAACGTGGTCATAAAATGAAATGCACGGCTGCACATGGCCATAAATGGTTGCATTCCATATTCGCATGTCTCCACTTTATAACAAAATCTTAATATTTGTTAATCACTCAAACGTGGCAATTAGCTAGCCACCATAGTAAATTTTAAATATGATCAAGTAAAAGTAAAAAAATAAACATGTAAAAGGATGTATTTATAATAGTGAGGAAGTTAGTGGTTGAAATCACAACCATTGATTTATTGGGACGACTAAGAATATTGCATCAATACTTAACCTTGTCCATACAAAATTGATTAAGCACTAAAAACCTATTAAATGTGCCCATTGTCAATAGGTATACGTCTTTCGACGTAATTAGTCAACATACTTGAAGGAGGGAAAACAAATATATTCTAGCCCAAGGATTGGTAGATCAAGAGACATGTTGGACTCTGGTAGGATTTATTATCAGGGGTCTCATTCTGTAGAGAAGGATACTATAACCATTTTAGGTGAGTTGGTTCAAGAGTTGAAAAATCATGGCTCTAGGCCCATGGTCTAGGTGGAGGAAGGGGTGTAGATTTTAACCTTTTACAAGTTTTACTCCAAACAATTTTCAGTAAAAGAACAAAAAAAATACAATGGAAAATACAAACATTACACATATATTTTTCCCCTCAAAACCCAAACTAGGAAAACCAACATATTCTATATTCATTCATAGTGATACATTATTTAAAATAAAATATACATATAGGATCCAATGACATCCAAAACCCTACCAATGGCCTAGATTAGTCAACAACCATAATTCCTTAATCGAAAATAGAAAACCATAAAAAAAAAACATGGGCCGAAAAAATTCCCAACAATGGACACGAAAATCAAGGAAACATGAAAAACGAGAAAAAAATGTGACACGTTTCCTGAGGCAAAACAAATTTCTCGAGGGTGCTTCCTCTGCACCCCCCAAGGGGGGGCCTAGCATCCCCCCCTCAAAACCCCCTGCACACTCAGAGTAATGAAGAAACTACTATGTGTGCAAAGAATATAACACATACCCAACATTCTCCCACTTGTTGTTTTCTTTCCATGCAAGGGGTTATAGGGTTACATAGTCAACAATTGAGGGAAACAATGCCCATGGATCCTCTACACTAAGAGAAATTCTCAGTGCTCAAATAATTTGTTAATAAATCTACAACACTCTTCAAAATGTCCACCTTCATCAATAATACTTTCTTTTATTCAACCATGTCTCTCACAAAGTGATATTGAATATCAATATGCTTTTCCTTTGAATGATAAGCCATGTTCTTCACGAGAAAATTTTCACTCTGACTCTCACAATCTATCCTTACAACTTTTTGTACCAACCCAATACCTGAACACAATATTTGCAACCATATTCCTTCCTTACTTGCATGAGTGGCTGCCATGTATTCAACTTTTGTAGTTGAAAGTGCCACTACAGCCTGTCTTTTGCTCATCCAACTTATTGATCCTCCAAACAGGTTAAACTCATACCCACTTGTATATATCCTACAATCTAGATCTCCAATCGAGTCTCCATCCATGAAGCCATGTATATCCACCACTCTGTCCAATCCCGGACTTCCTTGGTAGCACAATCCATACCTAGTAGTGCCATGCAAATACCTAAAAACCCTTTTTACTATTGTCCAATGCTCCTTCCTTAGTTTTGACATATACCTGGTCAAAACCCCCACTACATGTGCAATGTCTAGTCTAGTACAGAACATTGTATACATCAAACTTCCAATTGCACATGCATATGGAATATGAGACATGTCATCCTCCTCTTCCTGTGTCTTGGGACACTGATCCGTAGATAAATTTACACCAACAAAAATAGGAACCTTGACTGGTTTACATTCCTGCATATTAAACCTCTACAATATTGTCTCGACATGTTTTCTCTAATTTAACCAGAGTTTGCTCTTTTTCTGATCTCTTTTAATTTCCATCCCCAAAATTAAATTTGAAGCATCGAGATCCTTCATGTCAAATTTACACGACAACCGAATTTTCACATGCTGGATAATGTCTTTTTTTTTCCTATCAACAACATGTCATCCACATACAAGACCAAATAAATCAAATGATCACCAATTAATTTAAAATAAAAATAGTGATCCTCTTTGCTTCTTGTCAAGCCAAGACCCAGCATATAAGTATCAATTTTTCGATACCGCATCCTTAGTGATTGCTTTAAACCATAGAAAGACTTTTTCAGCTTGCATACGAGCTCGTTCTTTCCATTCTTATTTCTTCATATAGATTTATTCTTCCAGATCCCCATGTAGGAATGTTGTCTTCAAATCCATCTATTCTACTTGAAAATCAAATCCAGAAGCAACAGATAACATAAATATTATAATGGTTAACTTGGAAACATGAGAAAACATCTCACCAAAATAAATTCTCTCAATCTGTGAATAACCTTTTGCTACTAACCGAGCTTTGTATTTCTCCACTTTTCCTTCTCCATTCAACTTGTTTTTAAATACCCATTTGTTGCCAATGGGATTTCTTCCAGTCGAAAACTCCACTAGATCCCAAGCCTCATTCTTATCCAAGGCTATCATTTCTTCATCCATGGCCTTTTTCCATATATTTTCATCCTTTGAATCCACTACCTCCCTGATAGTTCTAGGACCATCATCAATAATAGACAAAGAAAAATTTGAAAGGAAATCATATGGAGTATACCTTTCTGGTAGCCTTCTTTCTTGAATCGATCTCCTCAATACTGGAGTACGAGGATCTTCTTTTTCTGATTCGTATTATTCTATAGAGTATGATTCATCATCCTTTAATTCAAACTCTATTTTTTATGGTTCTTCCTTACTTGGTAGGACTTCTCGTTTAACAACATCCTTCATTTCTCTAAAAACCACATCTTGTCTATACACTACCTTCTTAGTTTTTGGGTTCCAAAGCCTGTAACCTTTGAGACCATCTTTATATCCAATAAATATATACTTTTCAACCTTCTTATTTATCTTACTCCTATTTTCCTTTGGAACATGAACATATGCATCACAACCAAATACCTTGACATGTGTGAAAGAAGGTTTCTTACTAGTCCATACCTCTTGTGGAGTCTTGTCATCCAATGCTGATGAGGGTGATCTATTGACGAGGTAACATGCAATACCAAGTGCCTTTACCCAAAATTCTTTCCCTAACTCGACACCACTAAGCATGTACCTTGCTTTTTCCATCAGCGTCGTGTTCATCCTTTTTGCAATTCCATTCTGTTGAGGTGTATATGGAGTATTATTCTTCCTTGTTATACCTCACTTCTTACAAAAATATTCAAATTCATTGTCGTGGAACTCTCTACCATTATCCGTCCTCAACACCTTAATTCTTTTCTCTATTTGATTCTCAACAAGAGCCTTAAACACTTTAAATCATCAAAGACTTCAGATTTCAACTTGAGGAAATATATCCAATTATTCCTCAAGAAGTCATCTATAAATGAGACATAATACACATATTTTCCCAATGATGGGACCGACACAGGTCCAAAAACATCACTGTGAACTAGCTGTAAAATTCCTTCTACCCTCGTTGCACCAGAGGAGAATCTTACTTGATTCTGCTTCTCATATACACAATGTTCACAAAAATTGAAATCCAGAGAGCAGAGAGACATACCTTCAACCATACCTTTACCGTTTAGTAGTAAAAAACCCTTCTCTTCGATATGCCCCAGTCTTTGATGCCACACCATAACCTTTTATCTAGAGACTATAGAATTTCTTTCTTATTCAACTCCAATATCAGGAACAATGGAACTATTACACCCATCACTAATAGTGCTTCCTTGCAGCTTATACATAGTTCCAAACCAAACTCCTTTCAACAACACCATTTATCCTCGAACGATCCTACAGGTTTCCTTTTCAAATATTCTTTTTACCCCATGCATCGTCCATTTTTATTATAAAAATCAAATTTCTGGCCAAACATGGGATGTGTAAAACACCAGTAAGTGTTATAATCCTTTCATATATGAGTCTCAACTTGACTTTTCCTCGTCCTATGATTTTCGTTTTCAAATCATCACCTAAGAAAACATTACCTCCATCATACATTTCATATTCACAGAACCACTCCCTGTGGGGAGTCATATGAAAGGATGCACCCGAGTCAACCAACCATGCCTCATGATGTGCGTGTGTGCTTGAAGAATCGAGGTACACAACCCCTCCTTCTTCCCTGGAGGTCTTTTCTTATATAGAAGTAGATTCTTCAAATCCCTTCTTTTTCTCAACTTTGGATCTACACTGCTTCTTGTAGTGCCCTTCTTTTCCACATATCTAACATACATTTACAAACTTTCTTGGAGATTTAGATCTACCCTTAGATTTAGATATCCCATTTGATAACTTAGATCTATTTCTTTCCTCGAAGCGTCCTCTGTCCTTCCATATTATTCTTCCTCATCTCCTTCGACAACAAGAATGATACCACTTCATCAAACTTCAATGAAGTTGTATTACTACCTATGGCCACAACCAGACTATCCCACGAATTTGGTAAATAACACAATAAATTGATACAATTATCTTGATCTGGAATTTTAATCTCAATAGATACTAACTGACTTAGAATAGTATTGAAAGTGTTCAAATTCTCTGCCACTGAGTCTCCATCTGTCATCCTTAGATTATACAACTTCTTTCTCAGGAATATTTTATTTACTAGGGACTTAGACTCATACAACTTCGTTAACTTATCCCATAAATCCTTGGTTGTAGCTTCCTCTGAGACATTCAGTAATACTGAATCTAAGAGACAAAATCTAATTGTGCTCTTCGCCTTCTGATCCAACTTTTTCCAGTCATCTGCTGAAGTTATTCTAGGTGCAGTACCTGGATCTACCGATATCCACTGATCTCTATCGACCAACAAATCTTCCATCTTGAGCTTCCAAAGCTCAAAACTTTTCCCATTAAACTTCTCGATCCCCATTTTTGAATTGCTAGTCATTTCTTTTCACCTAAAAAATCAATACACCGGATCTCCCACTATAATAAGGATTATCACAACAACGAGCCAAACCCTTGGCCATAAAGGCATCCCCCTGAAGCCAACAAATCTCTGATACCAAATGTAGATTTAACCTTGTACAATATTTACTGCAAACATATTTTCAGTAAAATAACATAAAATATACAATAGAAAATACAAACATTACACAGAAATTTTTCCCTTGGAAACCCAAACCAGGAAAACCAACATATTCTATATTCCTTCATAGTGATACATTGTTTACAATACAATATACATATAGGAGCCATCGACATCGACAACCCTAACCCAATGGCCTGGATTAGTCAAAAACCATAATTCCTTAACCGGAAATATAAAACCGTAGGCAAAAACCATGTGCCAAAAAACCTCCCAACAATGGACATGAAAATCGAGGCAACACAAAAAAATGAGAAAAAAATGTGACACGTTTCTCGAGGAAAAACAATTCTCAGGGGAGCTGTCCCCCAACCCCCATGCGGGGGGATTTCCCCCCCTTGCATCCCCCAAGGGGGGCCCTAGCACCCCCCCTCAAACCCCCCTTTTTAGTACTATGTGTGCAAAGAATATAACACATACCCAACAAGAGGTGACGAGACCCTTCGTTCTGAGGATCATCAATGCTTGAGTGGCTCACATCATGCAAAGATTTATGACTCTAATCCATAGGATCGAAAAACCTTCATCTCTTTCTCAAAAGAGGTTGGGAGAGTAATGTTTTCAAGGTATAATGCTTCAAACCCTTAGAGTGTGGCTAGTAATGAGCTCAAAACCCAATGCAATTGTGTAGTCAGAAGAAAGGATAATTTCTCAATTTTTTTTTTTGTTGGTGAAGTGTTGGACTGATATCTTATGAGTGGAGTCCTTTCCTTTGATTCTAAGGTTGTAGGGTTGTGTTTTCAAGAGGGCTAAAGTAAACCCAAGTGGCATAAGTGTATAAAAAAGTCACAAGAGACTACTAGCCTGAACTTAGGAGGAAAAACCAAGTTAAATGATATAATGGGGATGGGGGACCAGGCACTAGTAGGCTTCTTTCTTGGGAAAAGAATGAAAATTTAGGAATTGAAGGCTTCGACAAAGCTCAAATTTGAACCTTTGGTAGGATGCTTCCCATGAACCATGATATTGGTCAAAGGTTGGATACTTTGGTTATGTGTGGGTTCCTAATTAGTATGTTTGGGTTCTTAGGAGATATACCAAACATAATCTCCATTTTCTTGAACTTTGTGGTGTACTCTTTCATACTTTTCCCTTGCTTCTACTTGAAGTTATGCCAATAGATTTGTTGGTCATCTACACACACATTCAGGTAGAATTGGGATTTATGAGGGTTTTAAACACCTCGCACGGATTTATGAAGGTTTTAAACACCTCCCACTTAGTTACTGGTGGATAACCCTCTATCTTAAGTGTCTCAGTGTGGCTTTCCCACTATGTTAGTGCATGGCCCTTTAGTTTAAGTCACAAAAACAATTTATTTTCTCTTCCTTCATATTGTGGACAACACTTATAGTTGTTGCAACCAATGACTCAACTTAACATCGTCAATCTCACCTTGGCATGTCTTAATGTCCACTTTCGCTTCCATTATAAATACAAGTTTTCTAGGAGTGATGACACTGGAACTTGGTTTCTCTTTATCAATCTCTTTTTTTGAATCATTTTATAGGTCTTCACTATCTCCTAGTTTCTCATCCGATCCAACTACTGAGTTAGATCCACCAACCTCCCCATAAGGTATCCACTTGTTCACTAGAGCCACCATCAGGAGTGTCATGTTGCGAGAGATATCAATAAGTTTTTCTTCCCACCTTGAAAATATCTCTTCTACTACATCGAGGGTTGTTATGGCTAGATTCATCTTCCACGGCTATGGTTTTGCAACTTCCTTCTTAAGCCAATTCCTAGATCTTGCAACTTGCCACGAAAACCCCAAATAAAACCGCTTTGATATGGATATGATCTATAAACTGTCATGGATATTCCACTGGAATAGTTTGTCACAACAAATCTTGTAGTATTCTAAAATATTTTATTATTCAATTTATTTCATTAGATCTCAGATTTCTTATTACTAGCTTAATGCTTAAATATATTGAAATAATTGAATTCTAAAAATGAAAGAACGAGTAAATGAACACACAAATCACACAAATGAGCACATGATGTGACCTTGGAAAGTAGCTAGAAGGTGAGACCTATCCTGTACTATATTTTCTTTAGTTATGAAAATGAAAATATAAAGAAAGAGACACTTACTATGGAGTTGGCTTTGATACTATGTCCTGAATGGCTACTACAAAATCTTCTTCCTCCTCCATTATGCTCTCAAATCTCACTCCTAGATGCTATACTCAATTATGGAACAAGTACAATGTGAAGACAAGGGAGCCCCCCTCTTTTCCTAGTGGCACAGTATTTACAATAACCTAAAAATTGTCTAAGGTTAGCGTTTTTGCAAGCATCAACCCTCAATTAATGTTAGGGTTTTGTACCCTTTAGAATCTTATTGAGAGTCCAATGTGAGTAGCCCCACATGTGTGGGGAATAGGGGTTGAGATGCCATCCACTTGGTACCATGGTGGTCAACAAGGAGACCTGCCACTAAAATGGGAAACGTTCTCATCTTAACATACATACTGAAACGGCTCATTTATTTTTCATATTTGGCTTAAAACATGTTTTATTAACTCAATCCTGGCGGTGTAGCTGGATTTTTGAGTATCAGTTGTGGAGGGAAAGAAAATTACAGAGACGGAAACAACATAACATGGGTCAGTGATGCTAATTACATAGACGTCTGGCAGACAGGAGAGATAGGAAACGCAATTCTAAGTTCCGGTTCTTACTTGAATAATCTAAGGTTTTTACTAAAGCCTCTCCACTCAGGTGACTGTGGCCCGCGATGCGCCTTACCTCTTAAGATTACGATTTTTTGTTTGAAATTACAGTGGATTCCAACAATTCCCAAGCTTTTCTTACTCTATTGAAAGACTTGGTATGTTGCATACACAAAACATAACAACCACAAAGAGATACTCTCCAGATAATTTCGAAGGAATATTCGTTAGTTCTAGCACACTATTGAGTATTTGCTTGATCACAACCGCGGGGACTGAGGACCCTCCGAGATGGCATGTATGCATAGGTTAAGCCAGGAACAATGTTGATCATGGACAAAGACTTAATATTGGTGGAAAATCTACGGTTAGGTGATCATTTTGAACTTCATATGTTTTACTTATGAAATTTGTTTAGGTATTAGTTATAAATTTCTGGCTTCCAAAGCTAGTAACTTTATACAGCTTAATACATGAAAGAAATAGTAACTCTACAAAGATTACTACATATACAGGCCGCATTGCCACGTTTGGGTGGTTAACATGATTAATTCTATAGTGGGGCATGCGTTTCATTTGGGAACGTTTTTTTAATGGATTGAAGCATACCGGTGTGATAATGTTGGATAAC
>SNQJ01S0055280.1:95356-108294 GCA_010110895.2 Picea sitchensis
TTCTGTTCTTAATTGTATTTTATGTTTGGATCATTGTTATCAACATGGCTCTTTGGATAGCTTCGAAAGTTATACAGACGTGACAATGTTCAGCCCCGTCTTCCCGTGATTCCTCTCTATACAAAGATCAGCCTGATTTGATTGAATCAATCTGCTCATAAATCTTGAAAACCCTAACTTTAATCTTACCTTAACCCTAATAAAACCTTAATATACATCACCTTTGTTCTTTGTTTTTTAATTGATATTTTTTAATATTATCTATGAACAAAGGTCGTGGGTTGATGTGGTTAACTAGAGAAAACCTAGATGCTTTAATTACGCGTTTCTTATTAGAATTGATGGATTAATCATGGTTTTAATTATAAAATTGAATCCAATGATGAGAAAGTGAAGATGTTATTCTTATTTTTATATCTAAATTATTTATATAAGAACTAACTCCTTTACATTTATAAAATGGTAGGTTCATCATGTTTACTTTTTCACTTTTACTAAACATAATTAAAAAATTACTTTATAATTACCAGTTTTGTATTTTAAAATTATTTATTTTATATGAGATAGGCAACTGATTATTACAGGCGCTACGTTTAAATTTATGGAAGACAGGCGTACCTGAGGCAGGCCGCTTCATATTCCTGAGGCAGGGCACGTTTTGGTTTCTGATGTCTGAACCATCGCAGACGTGTAATATGGACCGAGCAAAACAGGATTTCAAGGGTTCAATAATTTGTACTAAATTTTATCAGGTCCGTGGGCATTGTCTCTGTAACGGTTGACGAGAAAGATAAGAAGATCACTGTAATTGGAGATGCAGATCCACTGCGTCTTGCCGGTAGTCACAAAAAATTCGGATTCAGAGATTGGAGAGTGTCGGACCTTCTAAAGAACCAGAGAAGAAAACTGAACCTGAGAAAGGACAGCCCGATGACAAAAGGGCGCCCGAGAAAAAGGCTGCCGACAAGCAGGAANGGTAGTCACAAAAAATTCGGATTCAGAGATTGGAGAGTGTCGGACCTTCTAAAGAACCAGAGAAGAAAACTGAACCTGAGAAAGGACAGCCCGATGACAAAAGGGCGCCCGAGAAAAAGGCTGCCGACAAGCAGGAAGCGTTGTATCAGAACTTTACCTATGTCATTCTTCCAACAAGCTGTGATCACTACAGCCGCTATACTTATTACTGGAGCGACTAGATCCCCAATTCCTGCTGCATCGTCTGAATTTCTTCATTCATCTTTTAATTTTTAAGTCAATAAGTTTCTTTATGAATTAGTATTCATCTGATCTACATGTAATGATATTAATTTCAGGGGAAATTGCATAGAATAAAGATAAATGCACGGATTTGTGGCTACCTCGCACATAGATTTCAGTGTTATGAGTGCGATTTTTCGATTGTTCTAATACATGACTACATAATTTTATTTTTCGATAAATTCAAAGGTTGTACATAATATTATGTGGTTGTGATTATTTCTGGTACAAATTCAAGAAAAAAAAGCGCACCATGTGCACGAATGTAGATTTGCTTGTATATTAGTATTCTATGGCGATGGTGCACATGCGAATGAACATAAGGGAAAAATTATCTCTGCAATCTCTTCACTGGCTCTACGGCCTCCTCTATGGATATGCGCCCTCTTCTCTATAATTGCAAGCTCTTCACTGGCTATGCAACCTCCTCTATGGCTCTGCACCCTCTTCTCTATTAAACAAAATATTTACTGCACAGCTTAGCGCACAGATTCAAACCTTCCTGCATTTTTGGAATATGGAATCTACCAGAAACTTGTGTATTAAAACCTTCTTGCGTTTCTTTTCATGCTGGTACTTTTTCATTGGTGGCTCTATGAGTAGTTTCCGATTCTTTTGTTGTTATGTTGTTTTTCATTTCCAACTTCAATGCAGTGGATTAAAGCTTTCACTCTAAGAGTTTGTTTTCATGCATTGGATTTTAAGTCCACAATTGGGTTTTTGATGTGAATATTATATATATTTTGTATCTTACAGACATGGATACTAATGGAGGTTAATCATTATTGGGGAGACAAAGGAAATCACGTTCATGAAGATAAAGACTAATCTCACTTGTGAAGGCGAAGGGTGATCGTGCTTATCAGAGAAGGTTGATTTCAAGCATGGAGATGAAGGTTTATTGTGCTCACAAATATGAAGGGGAATGCTGTGTTGATTTCTCCAATATAAGCTAGCACGCATCTATCTCTGAAAAAATACATAAAATGTTTTGCTCTGTAAATAGACATGTTTCAATAAAAATTTCTCACGCAGTAATATGATAAAAATTCTAACATAGTAATCTGATACTCATAGAAAAAAATATAATGTGTATAAAATACAGATATGAGAACATAAAATGTCTTGCGCTGTTAATATACGGATTTCAATAAAAAATTCCCACAAATTAATGTGATGACGCTATCAATATAACCACTCCCCGGTCCAAATCCTATAAATCTGACGGGCGAATTCCAAGATAAATTTATTTCAAATTAACACCAGGTAGTGAAAAGCCGCCATGCATTATCTGAAAGGGCCGAATTCCCATGGCATCAAAATTTGAGTACAAGTCAACGTACAATTCAAATAATCAAACTCATATTTGAATTAATTATAATTAAAAGTTTCATTTTAGGTTTATGGGATGTCAAACAATCATATATTTATTTTTAATAAACCCTAACAATCTATTCAATTACAATAATTATTTTAAATGTTTCATTTTAGGTTTATGCCATATCAAACAATCATATATTTATTTTTAAATTTATTAAGTAGAAAAATAATTTAAAAAATAAATAGATTAAGATAGATTTATAATTTCAAGATAAATTTATATTTTTAAATTTTCTTAAATAGCTAAAATATATTTTTAAATTTATTAAATAGTCAAAATAATTTTAAAAATAAATAGATTAAGATAGATTTATAATTCCAAGATAAATTTATAATGTTTAAGTAATTTGTATTTCCCCTATTTCTATTATATTATATAGATTTATTTTTTCAAATTTGAAATTGGTTCAATAGATTAATATATATTAATAGTAAAATTGGTCTAATTAATAATGTAATGTATTAATATATTTTTAAATTCATTAAGTAATTTTGTTTCAAATTTATTAATAATAAATTAAAACTAATAATGCATCTATTTTATATAAGGTTGTAAAGCATGTACTTTCTCTATAAAGTTGTAAAGCATGTATTGTGAATTATGTCTCAGTTAGGGTTTTAATAATATTATGTAGGCTTTAATGGGGAGATGTGATTTATGAATCAAGCAATCATCTTTTAAAGTTCTAATTATTTAAAGTTTCAAGTTTTTAATGATATATTAAATTTTTTATATTCATAATGAAATACTGTATAAAGGTTGTTTGAAGTTTTATATTTATTTTAATAGTGGTTAGAGTTTTAATAATATTATGTAAAGTTTTAAGTTTTATGTGTATGAAATTATAATATGGAAATTATGTATTTGAAATTGTTTTTTACTAATTTGTATTTTTACCATACATTTTATGGAAAAGTATAAATCATTTTATACAAAGTAAAATATGATTCCATATATCTCATTCTGAGTAACATTTCCCAACGTCGCACTCTGACGAACATTTCCCAATGTCACCATGTGACGAAATTTTTCAAACGTCACAATGTGACAAAAAAATATTGACACCGCATTCTAACGACCATTTTCTCAACGTCGCAAAAGAAAAAGATGATTCTACACTGTGTCAAGTGTTTCCAAACATTGCATTATGATGAACATTTCCCTACGTCACATTGTGATGAAAATTTCCCAATGTCACAATGTGACGACCATTTCCCAATGTCGCATTGTGATGAACGTTTCCCATCGTCACAATGTCACGAACATTTCCCTTTTGTTATCAATGTGCTTAGGAAAAATATTAATCAATGTCTAAAAAGTAAAACATGATTCCATACATTTCATTGTGACTAACATTTCCATTGCATTATGATGAACATTTCCCTACGTCACATTGTGATGAAAATTTCCCAACGTCGTAATGTGATGACCATTTCCCAATGTCGCATTGTGACGAACGTTTCTTATCATCACAATCTGACGAAAATTTCCCTTTTGGTATCAATGTCCTTAGGAAAAATATAAATCATTGTCTATAATGTAAAACATGATTCTATACATCTCATTGTGACTAACATTTCCAAATGTGGCACTCAGACGACATTTCCCAATGGCGCGATGTGATGAACATTTCTGAACGTTGCAATGTGACAAAACATTCTTGACCCCACATTCTAACGGCCATTTTTCCAACGTCGCAAAAGTAAAAGATGATTCTACACTATGTCAAGTGTTTCCAAACATTGCATTATGATAAACATTTCCCTATGTCACATTGTTACGAACATTTCTCAACGTCGCAATGTGCCAACCATTTTCCAATGTCGCATCATGACAAACGTTTCCCATCGTCACAATGTGACAAACATTTCCCTTTTGTTATCAATGTCCTTAGGAAAAATATAAATTATTGTCTAAAAAGTAAAACATGATTCCATACATCTCATTGTGAATAACATTTCCATTGCATTATGATGAACATTTCCAGTGCATTGTGACTAACATTGCATTATGATGAACATTTCCCTATGTCGCATTATGATGAACATTTCGCTATGTCGCATTTTGATGAACATTTCCTAACGTCGCAATGTGACGACCAGTTCCCAATGTCGCATTGTGTCGAACGTTTCCCATCGTCATAATGTGACGAACATTTCCCTTTTGATATCAATGTCTGTAGGAAAAATACAAATTATTGTTTAAAAAGTAAAACATGATTCCATACATCTCATTGTGACTAACATTTCCAAACGTCGCACACTGACAAACATTTCCCAATTTCACGATGTGATGAACATTTTTGAACGTTGCAATGTGACAAATATTTCTTGACGCCACATTCTAACGACCATTTTCCCAACGTCGCAAAAGTAAAAGATGATTCTAGATTGTGTCAAGTGTTTCCAAACATTGCATTATGATGAACATTTTCATACGTCGCATTGTGACAAACATTTCCCAATTTCGCAATGTGGTGACCATTTCCCAATGTGGCATTGTGACGAACATTTTCCATCGTCACAATGTGACAAATATTTCCCTTTTGGTATCAATGTCCTTAAGAAAAATGTAAATCATTGTCTATAAAGTAGAAATGATTACATACATCTCATTGTGACTAATATCTCCCAACGTTAGACTTCGACAAACATTTCCCAATGTCGCGATGTGACGAACATTTTCAAACTTCGCAATGTGACAAAAAAATCCTGACGCCACATTTTGACGACCATTTTCCCAACATTGCAAAATTAAAAGATGATTCTGCAATGTGTCAATTGTTTACAAACATTGCATTATGATGAACGTTTCCATACGTCACATTGTGACGAATATTTCCCAACGTTGCAATGTGATGACCATTTCCCAATGTCACATTTTGACAAACATTTCCCGACGTCGCACTATAACATCCATTTCCTAATGTCGCAACAATAAAAGATGATTCTACAATGTCTGGAGTGTTTATAAACATTGCATTATGATGAATATTTCCCAATGTCACATTTTGACGAACATTTTCTAACGTCGAAATGTGACGACCATTTGCCAATGTCGCATTGTGATGAACATTTCCTATTGTTTCTATGTGACACAGATTTCCTAGTGTGTCATTGTGATGAACATTTTCCAACGTTGCATTGTGATGAACATTTCTCAAGGTCACATTGTTATGAACATTTTCCAACGTTGCAATGTCAGGATCATTTTCCAACGTTGCACTATGACGAAAATTAAAGTATTGGTGTATCATTATTTTATTAATGTATCATTACCTTATTAATTAATGTATTACTTTATTATTGTATAATTTTTTATATTAATGTATTAATACTTTAACATAATAGTTTTAATACAATAACTTAATGTATTTTTTATTACTTTAATACTTTTTTAATGTATTAATATTTTATTCATGTATTACCTTATCAATGTATTATTTTATTATCATATAATAATGTATTATTAATAATAATATATTATTATTTTATAATAATCTATTACTTTAACATTAAAACATTATATATTAATACATTAATAAGGTAAGATATTAATAATACATTATTAAGGTATGAGTTAATATAGTGTTATAATTTATTAGGTAATATATTTGTTACTGTTTTATTAATACATTTATAATAATGAGTTAATACATTATTATAATGTATTTTTTATATATTAATATTTTAATAATGTATTGATACTTTTTTAATGTATTAATTATGTAATATTAATGTTTTAATATCAATATTTATGTATTTATTTATAAAATATTTAATACATTAATGTATTTAATGTATTAATGCATTAATGTATTAATAATGCTTTACTAATGTATTAATGTATTAACAATGCTTTAATATTAATGCATTAATGTATGTACTAATGTATTAATACATTAATACATTAAAGTATTTAATACATTAATGAATTTAATACATTAATGTATTAATGTATTAATGTTGTTTCATACATGCTGGTGGTCAACTAGCAATAACCCCTTTTATGTAAAAGGTCAACTAGCAACAACCTCTTTTATGTAAAAAGCCGGTCAACTAGCAACAACCACTTTTATGTAAAAAGTGGTTGATATACTCCGATGAGCGCCATTTTCCACCTTTTTCAATTAATAGCGTCTATCAACCCTATATCAACAACTTTTTACATAAAAGTGGTTGTTGCTAGTGTTACAATATATCAATCTTTGTCTATACCTTTATTCGTGAATATACTTTTACTTGATAAATTAGCAGCAAATAAATTGATTTTCTGTGCTTATTATTTAATATACAGTAAATAACACATTTCAAATTACTATATCAACTTGTATATACTTAAACGATTTCAAATTACTATATCAACTTGTATATACTTAAACGATTTCAAATTACTATATCACTAGCACAACCACATAATTGTGGTTGATCAACGTTAACTATATCACTAGCAATCAGTTAACTATCAAAGTAATTTTTAAATATGTTTAGGTAAATGTAAAAAAGTAAACACATAAACGGATACCTTTATAATAGCTAGGAAGTTAATGATTGAAATCACAGCCATTTATTTTGTGTGACTACTAAGAATATTCCAGCCATATTTAATCGTGTCCATAGAAAACTTATTAAGCACTAAACCCCTATTAAATTTGCCCATTGTCAATAGGTATACATCTTTCGGCATAAAAATATAAGGTGGGGATTGGAAGCTTCGCCCCCCATTAATATTGATTATTAAAAAGATGATATATATCTAGTTTTTAACTTTCCCGATATCTTCTTCCTTTGGATTGGAAATACCATCACCTCGATCATCCTTTTCAATCCGAATATTAACATTTACTGGCTGTCGATAACATAACATAATGCTTTAAATTGATTCTTGGCAGCATCTAATGGATGGCTACTTCCACTCGTTGACATCATTCTGCGTGGGTACACGGTAACCGTCACAGTGAAGTGGCAATAAAATGGCAAGCACTGAGTAACGTGAATTTTTTNTTTATAATAGCTAGGAAGTTAATGATTGAAATCACAGCCATTTATTTTGTGTGACTACTAAGAATATTCCAGCCATATTTAATCGTGTCCATAGAAAACTTATTAAGCACTAAACCCCTATTAAATTTGCCCATTGTCAATAGGTATACATCTTTCGGCATAAAAATATAAGGTGGGGATTGGAAGCTTCGCCCCCCATTAATATTGATTATTAAAAAGATGATATATATCTAGTTTTTAACTTTCCCGATATCTTCTTCCTTTGGATTGGAAATACCATCACCTCGATCATCCTTTTCAATCCGAATATTAACATTTACTGGCTGTCGATAACATAACATAATGCTTTAAATTGATTCTTGGCAGCATCTAATGGATGGCTACTTCCACTCGTTGACATCATTCTGCGTGGGTACACGGTAACCGTCACAGTGAAGTGGCAATAAAATGGCAAGCACTGAGTAACGTGAATTTTTTATGTGTCATTGTCTTCACGCACCCTTCTTTAGGTAGACTTTACAAGTTAAACTGTGTCATTGTCTTCAAGCACCTTTTACGTAGTTTTAAAGAGTTTCATCATCTTTTAAAACAAATTAAAACTGAACTCTAAATCATATTAAAAGTTAAAGTTTTCCAATGAGAAAGATTATTGTGAAAGATTAATGTGGAGGTCCTTTTCACTGGTTTTTTTCTCTACAAAGACCAATCTCATAGAATCAATCACGTGATGAACTCTAAAACCCTAACCCTAATTTTACCCTAACACCCTAACTTTAATATGCAGTTCTGTTTTTATGGTTGGTGATCTTAATTAGCTCCAAATGATTCCTATCTACCTTATAAAAATCCTATTTATAAGGCTGGTTGAAGGATCAAATAGCTCAAGTATAATTCTTGTTTTTTCATATTGCACTATTCTAGTGAAGAAGTTGTGATATTTTCCTTTCTGTTAGAAAATTAAGTGAATAGATTTGAATGGCGAATTAAGCATGTATTCAGGTATATTAACTCTTTTGTGCATCTTATTATAATTAGTTTGTCTAATTGTTTGAGATATGGTATATATACGAGCATACCCGAGCATACCCATAGAGCTGAGAAGTGTACAAAGAGTATAGAGTGAGGAGTGTAATGTGTGAGAGCAAGACACAATACTGAGGTGTTGTGTGTATGAGAGGAGAGGATGGTTGTATGCATGTGATTGGCTATTGTAATTCTTCCTTGAATAATAATAATATTGATTATCATTGCCCATGGTTTTTACTCGTATTGGGTTTCCACATAAATGATTGTTGTTCTTGGTTTTATGCTTGTTTAATTTTTTTTTTCTCTATTAAAGTGTTTTTTTTTGCTGATGCTCTGCAACAAGTGAGTAATATCAAAGCAGGTACAATAGGTACAAAGGGAGAGACATGGAGAATTGTGTACAACTTTCCTGTGAGCGCAAGAACATTTGGATGTGTTTTTGGCACGTATGGACAAGTATATCGAAATACTAAACCAGAGGGTGTGATCGAATGAGTTTTAGGACATTGAAAATCCCTAGGGAGTGTTAGAGGTGCATCGGCCCTACACTTAAGAAATATGAATTTTCCCAACATAGACGCACCCAGTTCGTGCACCACAACGCACAAAAAATCAACGTTGCCCTTTCCACACTCATAGAGAATCATTCTCCAAATAAGTGTTCCCCCCGCAGACTTAAAGGAGCATTGATTTAGGAGTAGTTCTCCCTAAACAACACTAGAGGAGCGGTTCCCTCTTAAAGTAGGAAAAGGAAAATGTTTTGGAAAAAGGTTTTTTTTGCCTATATGACCAGAAGATTGATAGAGGGCTTGACTATGATTTGGTAGAGGCTTTTTGAGAAAAATGACTAGGGTTCAAAGTTCAAAATTTGAAGTTGAGAAATTTAGTGGAAAGATTAGATTTGCACTATGGAAGCTTAAGATGCGAGATCTATTTGTGTAACAAGGATTACAAAAGGAGTTAGCTAGAAAGACAAAGAAACCGGCAAGCATGACAGATGAGAACTGGGTAGATCTCGATGCAAGATCCCCTCATTACCATCCATTGTGTCTGGAAGATGAAGTGTTGTTTAATATCGTCGAAGAGGAGACAACAACAAGTTTGTGGAACAGACTCGAGAGTCTGTATATGACATAGTCCTTGATGAACAAAATCTTCTTGAAGAGGCAGTTCTATAGCCTCCAAATGAAAGAAGGTACAAAAATTGTTGATCACTTGAATGTTTTCAATAATTTGTTTTGTCAATTATCTATTATGGATATAAAATATGAAGATGATGAAAAGGAGGTTACGCTACTATGTTCGTTTCCTGAGTCTTGGGGCCATATAGTCACATCTATGTGGTTTAGCTCAATAGACGCCATTCATTATGACATTGTTTGATCCAAATTTGTGTAGGAACACAATGAAATACAAAAATACACATAAACATAGAGATGCAGCAGAAATAATATTTCATTTCATTAATAACAAATGATTGAAATATGCTTACAGACAGAATAGAAATAAACTAGCTAGGACACTGATAGCTTATCTCTGAGAAGAGATGTGGCGGCTACTGGCCTCTGAACTGTGTTACAATGAGACTCGAAGGCCTATTATTATTGAGAAACAATGGAAAACCCTAAACATCCAAAGACCTAACCCTAGGAGATTAAATGCCAAGACTATGGGCCCCATTTGGGTAAGTTGGTACATCAACTTCCCAGGGACGTAACTTTGGCATATGATCTCCATTTGACGCGTTCTTGATGCAGGAGCATCGCTCACTCATCAAGCGAGCCAGCGCGTGGAGCAGAAAAGAACAGCTGGACAACGCCAACACACACATTTTTGAATTACTTTGGAGATTGTTGCACCGACCTTTAAATGAAGGCATTTCTAGAGAAGCGCACTTGTACATTGAAATGGACCTTGAGCAGATAAGCTCATGTCTTTAGGTAGCTGAGGCATTTAATAGCTTTAATGCTTTTAGATAGAATTTAATTGTAGATTTGATAGTTTCAGTTTTCGAGAGGGAAACGAAATATAGACACCCTCCCTTTGTACATTGTATTATCATTCATTCACTCAGAATCATAGAGAATAGGCAGAGCAGAAACAGAGAACTGTTGAGAACACTCATGTACAGATTGAATTAATAGAAGAAAGTCTTTGATTCAGCTTCATGGTTTGTGTTGTTTCTCTGTGTTGATATTATGCTCACGAATGTTGTTTTCTGTCATGTGTTTGCTTTGATATGCTACGTGTGAGATTTCATAGTTGATTTGAAGTCTTTGAAAGAGAGGAGAATGAGTTTCAATTGTTTCTCTGTCTGATCCAGGAGATTCCTGCATAGAGCATAGTTGAATTCCTCCGCCTAGAGTGTGTTGAGGAGGCTAGACAGTAAACTCTCATTCTCATCTGCCCAGAAGTCAAATAGGTTTATCAGAGCTGTGCAGGAGAGTTGCAGGCCAAGCTTGGAGTCTCAGTAGAAGTCTGAGCACAGGAAGACCGTGATTACTGTGGCTGCTAGTGCACAGAGTCCGGGCGACTTCAACACTTTGAGAGTTGTTGAAGGTCGAGTGCGTGAATCGTGTGTGAAGTCTCTGAGGGGAACAGAGTCGACAAGCTCAAGAGGGATAGTTCCTTCGTGCTACTGTGGAAGCGGACCCAGGAGGAGCTCGAACAGAAACGAAGTTTTGGAGCAGGAGAAATCCTCAAGGGGAGCGAATCGATGACTAGAACTCGCTGTGGGGAATCCTGAAGTCCCGCAGACCATTGGATCTAGGAGAAGTTATGAGGGATTTAAACCCTTAAGTGCAGGAAGGAGCAGGCTTATCGGTATTCGACAAATCGGGGTTTGCGAATACAAGAGTTTTGAACTCGTTGAAATTGTGATTGGCGATTTCTCGATTTGACGGGAGCCGTCGATCCTCACGAAGACACGTGGCATTAGATCCTGGGAGGTCGGGATTCGACGCTCGGGGTTTTCGACACCAAGGAAAACTTACATCATGGATTCGCGATCCACGAAATCCTAACGGGGACGTGGCTGAGTGGGACCACGAGGTCTAGTGGAGGAAAAGTGGAATCATATCGGAGATCGGCACCCCGGGCATCGAGGATTGTAAGTCCAATCTGTTGACATCGCGAGTAGCAATATCCCGATAGAGAAATCCCTGACCTACTGTACGTTGACCTTTGACCATCGGGGATCGGGGTTTGGAGGTTCACGAGAACGTGCACACAGGGTTCGCGATATCGCGAAACCCGATTTCCTGGGACAATTGCCGGGAGATCAAACCAATGTCCTATGGGTGACAAAGAATCTCGACACGGGATTTGAAGAGTGATATAGCTCTTCGGGTCTGAAGCGAAGAAGTTCCTGGTGAGAGCGGGTTGGACCATGAGGGTCATGACTTCACACCAACTGGTATCAGAGCTAGAGAAGAGTCTCTTTTTTCAGGTAGCAGAGAGAAACAGGAGAAGACACCATGCCGCCGAGAAGAGAAAGGCAGTCACCAGACCCTGAATATAGGGACGCGCGAAGAAGGGGTAGACCAGCAGGTAACCCAGAGATAGAGAGACAGATGAGAGATCTATGAGTAAGGCTGGAGGAGATGGAGACAACGCAGAGATGCGGAGCTGGTGCTGAAGAGTTCAGTGATTCCGAAGTGGAAGAGGAAGCTGGACACGATGCAGAAGAGGTCTCAGCAGAAGACGCATCTACCGAGCGGTTGATTAGAGCCATCTCCAGGATGAGTTCGAAGACCAAGATGGACATTCCCGTCTATGAGGGGAATATGTGTTGGGCTCCGGATTTATAACATTTTCTTGTTGTTTCTTGAAGATATTAATTACTCTCCTGAAGACTTTTGTTTAACAAAGGGCATTCTTTCTATGTTATTCATGTTCTGTTACACATATATGTTCCATTGCAGAAAGAAACCATGAAGTGCTTCCAAAACCACAAATGAGCGAAGAATTCAACTATAATGTGGATGCACTGTCACCTCTTGGTGCAAATACGGTAAAGGGCAGACAAGGAGTAATTTATCTCTGGGCAAAGTTACCAAGTGGTGCTGTTGAAGTTGTTTGCAAAAAGACATGGGGTATGTTTGTGTTTTATTTGGGAATGCTTTCGGAAATATCATTCAAGATGTGCAAATGGTTAAAGTCATCATTTACTTTAGTTTCTGGGGTTATTGGGCAATATGCAAAATGCCAAGATAAGCTAAACAGAGTAGCTGGCAAAACCCAATAGCTGGCATCAAAGTATCTAAATTCGT
>SNQJ01S0055281.1:0-28323 GCA_010110895.2 Picea sitchensis
AGAAAGAGAGGGGGGTGGACAAGGATCCTCTTAGAGGGAAAGATCCTCCCACAGCTACCAAAACATCAACAATACCATCATGGGATCAACTCTTAAATTGAACCAACATGGTCTCTACTATTAGTAACCATGAGCTTATTTTCACTAATAGACCAATAAATCCTCTCAATCTTACCACCAAGGTGTTCAATAATAACATTTGCAACATCTGTAACTTGATATTTTTCCATGGTACAATGTTGGAAACAAAAAATACAAATAAAAAGACCACATCTAACCTTTGGTTGTTATCAATTTCCTCCAAGGGTGTTATGGGTGCCATGACTAGGTTATTTGTTCACCAAGAATGGGTCTAGAGGTGTAACCAAGGTCATAAGAGGACAACAAGGGCCTTGTACCCTAAATGACACTTCTCAAGATCAATTTCCATGAAAATCACCTACAATTCACAAAACATTCCCTCTCTTAGTAATATTTCCATGATAAGTTGTTTACCAAGGGACATTATGATTTTTCAGTAACATTAATGGGTCTTTGTATCTTGAAAATGGCCAAGGAAGTAAAACGAGGCCTTGTGAATTTAATAAATCTTTTTAGGCTCAAGTATCATGAAAGATGAATTAAAACACAACATAGCACCTTCCTATGGGATATTTGGTTTTTGAGTGAGATATGGCTACCATTAATTGGTTTTGGGAAGTGGTGATGGGTCTAGGGGCCCGAGACCATGGTCAAAAAGAAAAACAAGGGCCTTATGTAAGAAAATGAACCTTCTAGGCCTTAGGCACTATGAACAAGACCACAGACCACAACATATTCCCTCTTTGTGAGGTATTTGACTTTTGAGTGTTATTCTAGTGTAATTAGGCAATTTTGTAGAAAGAGGATGGGTATACAGACCTTCACTATGCCTAGGAGAAGAAAATAGTTCTTATTCCCTTAAAATAAGGTTATAGTAATAAAGATTTCATTTTGAAACATGTCAAGGTGACAGATTCATTTTATGTATAAAATAATGTGTACATATTCTTCAAATTAACAAAAATAAATAGGTATGATTGTCTCTTTTCCTTATTCACAAACACTGTGGTTATATATATATATATATATATATATATATATATATATAATTTTTCAACTACCTATTCTTATTTTAATTTTGGGTTTACATAGTTTTTATGTAAATTCCATATATATATATATAAATATATAAAAAGAAACATAATTATATATATTTGTAGGGTTAATTTCGTGTATTTGTCAACATTTACGTGCAGCAAGTTGTGTTCGAAAGCCTAACCCACTGAGCATAAATGGAGAATAGCCTAACGAACGACAGACACCTTGTCTTAAATATTTTATTTATTTATTTCCACCTTCATTGTTAGTAAAGCTTATCCCACGGCTCTTTGCAATCGTTTTCGGTTTTGCGACTTTATTTTTTATGCGGATTAGTGGGTAACACTAAAGGTTTGTTGGAATAAAATAATTAACATGGGAACATATGCATCAACATGGTTATCCATGGGAAATTGATGTATCAGAGAATTTTTTTACAGTACCCTGCCCTAGCGTAAATGCGAAGAATGTATGAGTTACAATTTTTTTTAACACTACCTTGCCCCAGCGTAAATGTGAATACGATTTTGCAGTTCAACTTTTGTGTATATTTCTATTGTTTTGTATCTGTAGTGAAGTATGAAGAATAATAATCAAACTAATTATATTAGGTTTCATAGTTATAATTTTGAATTCAATTTTTAAAAGTAATTATTAAAAATATATGTTTTTTTGGGTTTGTTATATGTTCAAATTCAAAAGAATAAGTATGTATATTTTAGATTTTATTAGTCAAGTCAAGTTACTCAGTAGAGGAGGTCTTTTGTTATACAAATAAAGGATCTCATAATTTTTAAAATTAGATTATCATTATTATGATAAAATTTAATTTTAAAAATTATATTAAATTAAACTGAATTTAATTGTTTGTAATATTATTTTATTATTATTAAAAACTAAGTTATAATAGGTTTAAATATTTTTATTATCAACATAAATTTATTTTGATTTTGTAATTATGATGATTAATTTTATTATTATGCTTTTTTATCAATTTAAAGAAAGAAACTATAATGATTTAATTATAATTTATGTGTTTATTTTAATTTAATATGAATATTTTATTTTAATTTATTCTATCTCATTATATAAGAAAATACATTTAGTCAATATTGTCTTGTAGAATATATTTGAACATTCTTATTACATTGAGAAAATATAAATTAAATTCAATAAATTACTTCATATAACATTATAAACAAGTTATGTAAGAATTAGGAAAGAAGTTGACATAGTGGTATGGTCCAATAATTAATCTTTAAGATATTATTCAACTAAATTGGATTACCAAACTAACTTTTCCACTAAGACAAAACAAAAATATTGGTGGTGGAAGAAATTTTGGAAAGTAAACGCTCCTAAGAAAACAAAAATATTCATGTGGTTGGATATTAGGAACATGATACTTATTTAGGAGGTCCTAAATGAAGTATTAACCTAGGATATTTTTTCTTTGAAGAGAAGATGAAGAAACCATATTTCATTTTCTTTGAGAATGTTTTTATGTAAAACAAGTTAATTGGGGTGAATGAAGGATGGCTTTGATATTTCCTTTATGGGTGCTTGATCCATACTTATGATTTGGGGGTGTGGTTAGCAAGAAATTATTTGATTTTTAAGAAAACAAATATACCTACATTACAAGTGGTAGCACAATAATTACAAATGTAGATAGAATAATTGTTGAAGAAAGTGTGTATACGCCCAAGTGTCTCACCTTGGAGAGCACTAATACTCTTTGTGAAAAGGAATGATGGAACATTGAGACTATGTATTGACTTTAGATAGCTAAATGAAGCCACTATGAAGAATAAGTACCCTCTACCTAGAATTGATGACCTCTTTGATCAGCTAAGAGGAGAAAAGATATTTTCAAAGATAGATCTAAGACCATGATATCACCAGATAATAATCAAGGAAGAAGACATCAATAAGACAAATATTTTTTTTACATGTGGTTCACGACACTGTATATAGACAAATATTTCTTTTACATGAGGGCTCAACAACAACAACATCATATAGACCCATTAAAGGGAACAACATGTCACTCCAAGAATTTGAACCATTTGGATTGAAAAATGCATCAATTGTCTTTATGTGTTTGGTGAATGGCATATTCAAAAATTATCTGAATAATTTTTTCATTGTGTTCTTAGATGACATAGAGAAAGAACATGAACACCACTTGAGATTGGTACTACAAGTGCTACGGGTGCATCAATTGTATGCCAAGATGAAAAAATGTCCATTTTTATCAAGAATAGATCCACTACTTGGGGAACATCATTTCATAGGAAGGAATAACAATGGATCCAAAGAAGACTGGATCCATTATGGGATGGTTAGCACCAAAGAATGTTCTAGAGGTTAGATATTTTATGAGATTAGATGGATACTATATGAGGTTTATAGAAAGATTCTCCAATATTATTCATCCCATCACTTCTTTACAAAATAAGGGAACTAAGTTTGAATGGAAAACAAAGTGTGAGGAAAGTTTCCATATATTGAAGGATTTACTTATCAATGCACCTATTTTGAAGATTGAAAATCCAAATGAAAATTTTGAGGCATGCACATATGCATACAAAGAAGGACTTGGTGAATTCCTTACTCAAAATGGACTTGTCCTTGGTTATGAGTCGAAAAAGATTAAACAACACAATACAAATTATTACACACATGACTTGGAGATTTTTTCCATAGTACATGCATTGAAAATGTGGAGGCACTAGTTAATGGGGAATAAATTTGAATTGAGGACATACCACATTGGTCTAAAATTTTTGATTGAACATCCAACTTTAAATTCTAGGAAAACAAAATGGTTGGAATTTTTAATTGAGTATGACTTTGATGTCGTGCATATAAAAGGAAAATGTAATAAAGTTGTTGATGCACTTAGCATAAGGGTACATACCATATATTATACAACCATTAACATGCATATATAATATTTAAAGAGAAGCCATTTAGAGGCTATTATTATAGACTATCATTACCTATAGACAAAAGAAGGCTTACAACAAGAAGATGTACATAAAAAATCTAAAGACTATAAGTTGAGAGAAGATTGAAAAAAAATCTAAAGAGTATAAGTTGAGAGAAGATTGAATACGTATGCATAAAAATACAATTGATGTTCCTAATTCGAGTGAATTAAGGAATTTGGTACTAAAATAAATTTATAATGTTCCATATGTCATACATCTTGGTTACCAAAAAACAATTGTATAAATAAGAAGCCAATACATTTGGACATGAATGAAAAAGGATGTGGTTGATTATATAGTTGGGTGCATGGAATGTTAAAGAGTGAATTATGTTATGGGAAAAATCCATATGGCTATGGGTTAAACCACAACATAGGATTGATCGCTTAAATATCAAACCACATCCCAAGAATGCAATTAAATATTTTTAATTAACTTGATAATATAATTAACTACTAGAAGTAAGGAAGAAGAGACATATTGAGTGTCCTACGTTTGATTAAGATCACATGGTTGTAAGCATGCTATACTCCCTCCAAACTACTCATTTTCCAACCTGGAAAATGCTCAAGTAGAAAACTACAAAGGTTGACAGTTATATAATAACTAACTTCTATAAAAATGATAAAAAACAAAGATAATTGAAAAAAATAGTATTCTATGTCACAAGATATTCAAATATGATCATCATATACAAAGAACACAAGAATTTAATTGTAAAGATGCATCTTTATTGTTTGACAAAACAAATTAGGTAGTTATCACCTGCACTTGATGCGACACTCCTCCTCGAATGGACACTGGGTCCATCCACCCAGGATATTGACTATAAGATGCACCTCTGACTTCGATGCTTAGGAAGACCCGAAGAATATCAAAGGAAACTTCTTGGTCAGATATGTGAAGCACAAAAAAGGCTGGAAACAGAGGTTTCTATGTCTGAGGACATAAATAAGAAGTGGGAAAATAAGGGATTGTAGATAAGGTGGGAAATAGCTAGCACAACTTTACTTCAATAATGATTGTCCTCTCCTAATGGATTATGCTCAATTTATACCATCTACAAGTGGTTGGAGATGGTTTTTGATGATTGTGTAGGGGTAAAAGAGAGTTAGGAAACTAACAAACCCATAATCCCACACATAATTATGAAAAATTATAGTTTTTTGAGATAAAATGAGATATACATGACTTTTGATAGAGAAGCACGCATATATGTGCCTTGCATATTTGTTAGGGTGCATGCATTTCAAAAAATATAGCCTTTTGAAGAATCCAGAGGAGGTAAAGGGAATTGATGACAACAAGTAGGACAAGGAAAATCCAAAAATGCCATCAATGCATATGTGGTGGAAATTGATGATATAAAATATGCCCCCTAATGTGTGAGGTTAGAATAGAAAATGATGGTCAAATTACATTACAAATATGAGAGATAAAGACGTAGTAATCCTAGGTGAAGGTCACCAAAATCCGATCCAAGAACCAAACCTACAACATAAAACAAGTAATAAAAGTATCTTCCTGAGGTTGGCATACCCATTCTCAGGAGTGATAAAAGGATGGACGCTAAATCAAGTACATTGTGGATCATGAAATATGTATATAGAGAAGTAGTGATAATGGCCACGAAAATAAATATATAGTGGATCCATGTCAAGAAGATCATAGCCATGAAAGAGATACACAGTGGATCTATGTGTAAGGATAAGAGGAGGATATCTGGAAGAAAGGACTAAACAAATGATCCCTCACAAGTATCGATGTCAAAAGTGGAAGTGGTATTATCCAACGCAACTCGAGAACCAACATAAAATAGGTGATGCTACTATAGAATGAAGGTCTTCAAATCAATCCTCGATGGTACGAGTTTGCACTATGCGAATAGATGTGTTGAAGTTGAACATAGTGCGACATGATTTGATTATCGGTCATTGATGTATACCATTAAAAAATGTGAGAGAACCCACTGATAATGATAATGAGATCCAAGGTACCTCGTACATTCTAGCTAGTGTGAATAAAGGATTTGACGTCAAACACTTGTAGGATTATAAATTAGGAGACATTGTTGTACTCCCACTATCAATAGCTAGGGAACCTACCACTGATGAATGCAATCCCCAAGGTACCAATAAAGACTCAATATCCCTATCCCAGAGAAAGATGTTTCGAATTCGATAGGAAGTGATCTATTGGAAGGAGGGAATTAAGGAATCCCCCATCATCCAACACGATGAGCAGCAGAAAGCCAAAGATTTAAAATAAATATGATGAAAAGATTGAAAGGACCCACCACCAAGTACATATCTTGCATGCACCATATGGAATAGCACATAAAAGTGACCCTACGAATATCACCCAACAATGAAAACTGTTGACAGAGGAGAGGGAACCACCAATGGGAACAAATGGAATCGAATGTACTGCACTAATACCAATGTACGAATAATGTTATTTTCATCGAACACAAGGGAAAACATTCAGTCAGTGACCGATGATGAAGTTTCATTTGTTGAGCACAAGGTCAACTATAAATGATGTAAATAGGGCTAAGGTGCGACTATAGGTCAAACTCTCAAAGAAAAGTGTCGTAGTCTATTGGAATACTTAGAGGGGGGTGAATCAATGTGCACACTTTATTATCATTTTTAACCACAATATGTAATCATTAACATCATCAACAATATATCATCAATATATCATGAGCAGTAGAAATCAACATAGCATAATAGACATCCATAGAAACATAGTACACCAGAATTTATGTGCAAATCCAAATGGGAGAAAACCACATAATTCTTTTCTTATATATCAAAAGAATACATTCATTGGAAACACCAACTTCCCAATTCTCCAGCTACAACTGGAAGGAGGATATGACCCCCTATTTACAGGCTCCAAACTGAAGGAAGCTACAACTCCCTGAATTCTTTGGCTCCAACCAGAAGGAGACTACAACCCCTTGATTCTCAGGCTCCAACTTGAAAGAAGCTCCAACTCCCTATGTTCTCCGGTACTAATCAGAAGGATGATACGAACCTCTTTCCTTGCCCCATCTTGTCACCGTGAAATTTAAATGTAGACCAAACTATCACTACCACTGATATTGTCACTGCCTCTGATAATCAATCTATAATCAACCTGTCATTGTGACTTCAACCTGTAACTGGTCATAAACTTGCAACTTGTCATTGTCCTTGTCACTGATATATCAAACAGATCTACTCATATAGACCATATCAATATCAAGTATCCAACCATGTACCTCAATCATGCATCATACCATATACCATAAGATATGCCTCAAATATATTCCACTATCACAAATATGTGCCTATAAATGAACCGTAAAAACCATATACAATATACCAAGGATATGTCTCAAGCATGTATCAATGACACCAAAACATGGACCTCAACCATATGCAACCATACACCAAAAGGGCCTCCAAAACATGCGTCAATCATGTAACATATCATCCATGATAAACACACATAAAAAACATACCTCTGATTCTGTAGACACTTTGTTGTATCAGATAACAGACAAGTAAAGCAACTTAGGCATCAACAATATGGTACGAGAATCTCTTCATACCCTCTCTCAAGATTTTCATAGATATAAAAATTTCTTTACTACTCCCCGCAGATATCCTCTCTTTTCTCCACAGAAGCCCACGTACATTTGTGCCCTTCCGATGGCCTGCAACCCGTGGATACCTCAAAAACTAGGGTTACTCAAAATATTTGAAACTCTGAGACTCTCACCTTCGACCTTCCTTCGCAGCCTCAGACTCAACCTCATATTCTCTAATAGATCAAAATTTCTTCACAAGATATATAATCAATAGAGATGTGTGTGAATTGTACTTATGAGAGACTCCATGAGGGGTATTTATACTTTTTCTAAGTAACTTATTTCCTTACTTTAGGGTTTTCTGGTTACAACCACTTAACCCTTTCATTAAGTGTCTTGTAACTAACTAGTGGCTTTGTAACCCATCTTTGGGGCTTCCAACTTCATGACTTCATAACTCCTCAACCATGAGGAACCACATGGTGTAACACCTATCACTAGAAGCGAAACAAAAATAACTATTTATCTATGAATTTGTTACCTGCATTTACATTGTCCTTCATGTTCTTATTACTCAAAAAACTTTGGGCTCCATGACCACACCTTTGGGGCTTCTTGTAGAATTCTTCAAAGCGCCTACCCATGAGGGCCATGCTTAGATCTACGCCATAAGGGGACCACTTTGGAGACTTCTCAAAATACACCCATCACATCTATTGACATCAATGACAACCACTTCTTGTTGACATCAATGAAAACCCATTTTCCAACCATCTCCCCCTTTGGCATTGATGGAAACACTGATTTCATGGGAACACTCATGCTCCCCCTGTGACCATTTCTCCCCCTTTCTCCATGCATCTATTCTTTCTCTTCATTTCCATGCATATGTTATTTCTCTCCCCCTTTGACATCAACGACAAAGGGTATTTCTCCTTGGGGTTTATCCCCCTATCTACAAGCCTCTGATTTCTCTGTGTGGTGCTTCCTCATGTAAATCTATGATGTATATGAAAAGAATTCAAAATATTATTTACTTATATCCCCCTATTTTACTGTGTGAAATGCAATGTGGATCATTGTGGGGAAGAAACTACTCCAAGTTTCTATTGAAGATACTCAAAGGTCTCCCTCGGAACAAGTTTGGTGAAGATATATGTAATCTTCTCTTTTGTTCCAATATAATCTAGCTTGATGTTTTTCTCGGTAGCATGTTCCTGTTGAAAGTGATACTTGATCGGAATGTGTGTAATATTTGAATTCATTATTGGATTCTTGGAGATACTGATAGAGATGGTGTTGTCACAGAGTATTGAAATGGGCTTATCGTACTTCACTTGTATATCCTGCAAGTTTTGTTTCATCCAGAGAAACTAAGTGCAACATGGTGTTGTTGCAATATATTCTTCTTCCACTGTGGAAAAATATATCGATGACTATTTATTTCCCAACCATGATACCAGACACTCACCCAAGTAGAAATTTTCTCGACTTGTACTTCTTCTATCATCAGTGCTACATGCCCAATTTGCATCTATGTAGGCTACCAAATATAGATCATTCACTATTGGATACCATAATCCAAAATCTTCTTTTTCCTTGAGATATCTGAGTATTCTTTTTACTTCCATCACATGTGTTTCTTTCTGTGTTGCTTCAAATATCACAACCTATCCAACTGCTTGCATAACATCTAGTCTTGATGTTGTCACATAGAGTAAGCTTCCAATCATTGTTCTATAGAGCCTATGATCTGCATCCTTAGAAGCATCATCCTTTATTAATTTGCAGTTGGTCTACATAGGAGTACTCACGGTTTTGAAATATTATGTTCCAAACTTCTTTAGAATTTCTCTGATGTACTTGGTCTGAGAGATTAAAATACCTTTATCACACTGACATATTTGTAATCCCAAAAATAAATTCAAATCACCAAGAAAAGACATTTTGAACTCATTTTTCATATCTATGGAAAATATTTTACTCATCATGTCATCATCACCTCTGAAGATGATGTCATCTACATAAACTTCAATTATCAATATACTGACTCGATCCATTTTTATGTAGAGATTGATGTTTTCATTTTTCTTCCTGAATCCATGTTGCTATAGATACCTGTCCAATCTTAAATACCATGCTCTGGGATCCTATTTGAGTCCATACATTGCCTTCTTCAATATGAAAACATAGTCTTTCTTTTCTGATCATAGAAACCATTCAGGTTGTTCAGTATAGACTTCTTCTTCTAATTCACCATTTAGAAAATATGATTTTACATCCATCCGATACACCTTGATTTTTTTTAACATGCATAGGATAATATCAATATGATTGCTTCCATCCTCACAACTAGGGTAAAAGTTTCTTCAAAATCTATACCTTCAATCTGAGTGTATGCTTTGTATACTAACCTTGCTTTCTTTCTGGTTACCTTTCCATCCTTGTTCAATTTGTTTCGAAAATTCCACTTTGTACCAATTATGTTCTTGTTCTTTGGCCTTGGAACCAGTTCCCATGTGTCATTATTCTCTATATAATCCAATTATTCATCCATAACCTTGATCCAATGTTCATCCTTGCTGGCCTCTTTAAAAATACTTGGTTCAATTGTAGATAACAACGCTAGGTGTTGTTGTTATGGTGAAAATATTCTTCTCCGGGTTTCAACTCCTGCATCTTTATTCCAATAATCTGATCTGTTGGATGGTTTTTCTGTACTCGTTGGCTAGGTTTCTTGGGAGGTATCTGCTTCTCATCTTCCTATTTTTCTACTTTTGGTTTCCCTTCTTCTTCTTCTTCTTCTTCTTCTACTACTACTACTTCTTCTTCTTTTAGATCTTCCTCGTTATCCTACTCTTCTAAATCTTTGCTTCCTTATTTTATTTTCTGTACATCTGTCTCATCAGTCATTACATTGATGTTTTACATGATTCTATTGAGTCTTGGAATGAATCATTTACATTCTTTTTTTTTTCTTGAATAACCAACTAGTATTCCCTTATCAACTCGGGAGTCAAATTTTCCAAGCCTTCCATCTTCTCTTTTGAAATAACATTTTCTTCCAAATATTTTGAAATGACTCACATTTTCCTTTATTCCTTTCCATAACTCATAGGGAGTCTTATCAATGTTACTTCTAAGAATTCCTCTGTTCATGATGTGAATTGTTGTATGTACTGCTTGTGCCTAAAAGATGTCACTCAACTTGGAATATTTCAACATTGTTCTGGCCATTTCTTGCACTATTATGTTCTTCCTTTCAACAACTCCATTTTGCTGAAGTCTCCTGGTTGCCGAGAATTGTCTCTTGATTCCATGAATTCCTTTGATGTAAAATCTCCTCCATTGTTTGATCTTAAGAACTTGATTTTCAAATCCATCTCAGTTTCAAACTTCTCTTTATATATCTTGAAGTGTTTGAATTCCTCTAACTTATTCATGAGGAAGGAAATTGCAGTCATTCTTATGTAGTCATCAACCAGTAGCATGAAGTATTGTTCTCCATTTACTCCCTTCATTCTTTTAGGTCCACATAGATCAGTGTGTACAATTTCCAATGGTTTTGTCATGGAGTGCTCTTTTGATTTGAACTTGGTCTTGGTTTGTTTTCATTGTAGACAATGCTCACATATAATATTTGTTGGCTTTGAGATCTCAAGAATTTATTTCACTGCTTCCTTTCTGCTAATTTTGATAAGGTTATCAAAGTTTATGGGACCCATTCTTCTGTGCCAGATCCAACTTTAAATTTCCTTTCCTAAGAAACATTTTTCCCTTCCAATCTCATTCAGGACATATATGTTGTTTGGAGTTATTCTAGTTGTAGCCACCAATTTTCTCGATCCTTCTTTTCGTATCTCACATTTTTTTGATTCAAACAAAAGTATGTGTCCTCAATCACACATTTAACTGACACTTAGAATATTTTTCTTCGTATCTTCGACCATTAGAACAATTTCTACCTTGGCATCTTTGATTCCAAGATTGAATGTTCCTCTACCTATTATTTTGGTTGAGTTATCATTTCCAAATAAAATTGATCCATCTTGTTCCTTCTTCAGAGTCAGAAACTTGTTCTTGTCACCTGTCATATGCTTTGAACAACCACTGTCAACATACCACCCACTTTTCTTGTGTTGTGCTTGTGAAGAAAGTGAGCATTCTTCAGTGTTGAATTGATCATGCTTTCTTCTCCAAATCCTTTGTGGTTCTTATCTATGACTATTGATATTCTTCTTTGGTTATTTTGGAGGAACAATCAGTCTACAAGTTTTGGCCATGTGTCCAAAATTGTTGCACTTGTATCACTCTATTTCATTACTTAGTGAACCAAAACTATCGTGATTTATGTTTTTTGCTTCATGTGGCTTTTTGAGATAATTGTTGTTGGAATAACATTCATAATTGTTTATGTTCTTGGCATAGGATCTACAGTTTGCAGCTTTGTGACACAAATTGTTACAAGAATAACATAAACTAAGAAAATTTGTTTGAAACCTGGGTGTATGGGATCTTCTGAAAGGTGTTGCTTTTCTGAAGCCTTCATCTTCTTGAGATGTTGTTGATTGATGGTTCAATGTTATGAATCTTCTAGGTGGTCCAATTCCTCATTGTTTTTATTCTTGATTATTTCTGACTATTTATACATAGGTATTTTTTTATGCTTCTTCTTATGTTGTCTTGGAGCTCAAACTTTTCTCAGTTTGCATCAGGTTGTATCCTAACTTGGACCTGTCATAGTATGGCCTTTGAATGATGCTTATCTCATACAATATTTTGGTGCTATTCGGTTGTATATATTTCTTCTGAAGATCTTTTCTTAAGGTGACTATTTCTTCTTCCAAGATTTCAGTCATGTTCTCCTTATCTTCTAATTGGTTTCTGAGTATTTATTCAATCCTTTTGTCTTCTTCTACCTAGATTTTTAACTTCGTGATTATTTTCTCGATTGATTTTGAGTTGGAATTTTGATATCCTTCTTTCTTCTTTAACTCTGCCTTGAGTGACTTGATTTTCTTTCTTTCCCTCGTTCTTCTAAGGCACTGATTAATTGTTCTTTGAGATCAACTTCTCCTTCTTCTTCAGAATATTTGGGATCTTCTTCATCATATTCTACTGCCATGAAGAATACTCTTTTTGAATCATTGCCACTCTCATCATCCTTGTATGATGAAGAGATGCCTTCCTTTGAGTAGAAACTTTTCTTGAAGAGTTTATTTTTGTTCTTTCTCTTGTCTCCTTTTTTTAATTTTCTTTTTCTTCTTAGGATCTTCTTCTTCATCGCTACTTTTTTTCTTAGCATAAGGAAATTTAGAAGAAAAATGACCAATACCATCACAATTAAAACATTTCAATTGAAGCATACCTTTGTACTTGTCGGTTTTTGTTTTTAACTTCCTTACGAAGTTTTCCACTTCTTCATCTTCCTCTGAATCATCGTTGCAATTGCAATCTAGTTTTAAATTTTTCTTGTTTTGCTTCTTTGTCTTCTTGGATGCTTTGAACACTGCTTCCTTTGTGAATGGATTCTCTTGTTCTATCCTCATTTCATAAGATGTGATAATTCTATGTAGCTTTTCCATTCTCAAACTGTCAAGATCTGTCCTTTCTTCCAGGGATGATATCTTAGGATCAAATCTCATAGGTAGATATATTAGAACCTTTTGAATGACTGTTGAATCATCGAATTCTTCTCCCAATCCTCTAATAGTGTTCACTATTTCATCAACTCGTAGAAAGTAGGTTGCAATGTCTTCATCTTCCTTCATCTTCAGTTTCTCAAACTTATCTCTAAGGATTTGAATCTTAGCTCCCTTGACTTTGGTATCTCCTTCATAAAAATTTTGAAGTTTATACCAAATATTCTTTGCAGTCTGCAATTCATAACTTTGACAAATACTGAATCATCCAGACTGCTCAGAATGGTTCCTTTAGCGTTTGAGTTTGTTTTGTTGAGTTTCTTTTAATATTTGTCAGTTGGGGGAGTGGTTGTAGCTGCATATATGTCTACTACTGACCACCAAACATCAAATCCTTATGCCTGTACAAAGGATTGCATCTGTTTATTCCAAAAGGCACAGTTTTGTCCATGAAACCTTGGTGCTCCAATATTAGTGTATTCCATGATCTCCTTCCAATGGTTAAATTGTTTCTTGAAGTACCTGATCTGATACCAATTGTTGGAATACTGAGANGGGGGGGGGGTTAATTAGTATGGGAACTTTTTTTTTATCAATTTTAACCACAATATGTAATAATTAGCATCATCAACATTATATCATCAATATATCATGAGTATTATAAATCAACAGAGCATAATATACATCCACATAAATACATTACACCAAAATTTACATGGAAACCCAAATGGGAGAAAGCCACAACATTATTTTCTTATATATCAAAAGAATACATTCATTGGAAGCACCAAATTACCAATTCTTGAACTACAACTGGAAGGAGGCTACAACCCCCTATTTATAGCCTCCAACCTGAAGGAAGCTACAACTCTCTGAATTCTATGGCTCCAAACAAAAGGAGGCTACAACCCCATGATTCTTAGTCTCCAACCTAAAGGAAGATCCAACTCCTTGTGTTCTTTAGTACCAACCGGAAGGAGGCTACAAACCCCTTTCCTTGCCCCATCCCATGACTCTGAAATATGAATGTAGAACAAAATGTCACTACCAATGATATTGTCACTGCCTCTCATAATCAACCTGTAATCAACATGTCACCATGACTTCAACTTGTAACTGATCATCAACCCGCAACCTCTCATTATCCCTGTCACTGATATATCAACCATATTTTCTCATATGGACCATATCAACATAAAGTATCCAACCATGTACCTGAATCATGAATCATAACACATACCATAAGATATGCCTCAAATATATGCCAATATCACAAATTTGTGCCTCTAACAATGAACCATAACAACCATATACAATATACCAAGGATATCTCTCAAGTATGTACCAATGAAACTAAAACATGGACCTCAACCATATGAAACCATAAACCAAAAGGGCCTCCAAAACATTCCTCAAGTATGTGTGATATCATCCATGATAAACACACATAAAGAACATACCTATGATTATGTAGACACTCTGCTATATCAGTTAGAAGATAAGTAAACCAACCTGGGCATCAAAAATATGGTACAAGAATCTCTTCACACCCTCTCGCAAGATTTTCATAGATCCACAAATTCCTTTACTACTACCCATGGATATCTGTGCTTTTCTCCACTAAAGCCCACATAAATATGTACCCTTCTGACGTGCAACCTATAGATACCTCAAAAACTAGGGTTGCTCATAATTTCTGCAACTCCGAGACTTTCACCTTCGACCTTCCTTCACACCCTCATACTTGCTACCTCAGAATCAACCTCAGATTCACCAATAGATCAAAATTTATTCACAAGATAGATAATCAATAGATATGTGTGTGAATTGTACTTATGAGAGGCTCCTTGAGGGGTATTTATACTTTTTCTAAGTAACTATTGGATTACTGANGGGGGGGGGGTGGTGAATCAGTAATAGAGCAATGTAATCCTTTTTAACCAAGTAATGCAAGTGTTATATCAATGTAGAATTATCATCCAATATTTGCAAAGTAAATAAACAATGAAAACATGAATAATCATCCACATACAAAGTACACCAGTGTTTTTATGTGGAAACCCAAAGTAGGAGAAAACCACATAATGTTTTTTCTTATATGTCTTGAAGAATTACATTCATTGGAAGCACCAACTTCCTTTTTTTTCCAGCCGCAACTGGAAGGAGGCTCCAACCCCCTAGTTTTTCAGGATACAACCTGAGGGAAGCTCCAACTCCCCAATTGTCTGGCTACAACCATAAGGAGGATACAACCCCCTATGTTCTTCGATTACAACCAGAAGGTGTCTACAACCACTTGTCCTTACCCCGTCCAACCGCCCTGATGAATAAGTAGAATGATGGAACCACTGTCACACTATCACTGTGAGATATACTGATGTAAACCTGTACCAATCAACTTGCACCAAAAAACCTATACCAATAACCTAAACCATGCATCAACTTGTACCTCAACCTGTACCATAAACAAGTGCATCAACCATGCACCAACCTGTACCAAACAACCTATATTCAACTTATACCATAAACAAGTGCATCAACTATGTACCAACCTTTACAAATAACTTGTCACACCAACCTATCCAAACAACCTATCAAAACAACCTATCTCATCAATCTTATCAACCAAATCAGATATACTCACCAAGACAAATCTCAAATATGTGTATCAACCAAGAATAACACAACAACTCATCATTATCGCCAAGATCAATATGTGCTTCTAATAATATACCAAGACAAATATGCTACATCATCCATAAACCATGTGTCAACAATACTACTAACAAGTGCCTCCAACTATGTACCAAGTATGTACCAATCATGTATCAACTACTCATCAACTATGACTCATCAAGATGTACCAACATTTTCAACTATACACCTCATGTATGTGCCAACTCATCAACTAATTGTCTCAACCATGTACCCAACATGTACCTCAACCAAAAGCCCTCATCAATTTCATCATCCAAATCCAATTTATAACTCTGTAATAGACCTTGTGTATGTGACATGACATACCTACAAACCTTCCTCAACTTTAATAATAAGAGACTAGCATTTTCATCAAACTTTTCTTTAGTCTCACATGACTAGTTTTGGATTAGTCAACAACCCTAACTTGAAATAATCATAACTATGTACCTATAATGAATAAATTGAAATAATCATAACTATGTACCTGTAATGAATAAAGATCTAAAAATAGTACACAATGTTCTTCAATGTGTTTTGTGCAATTCCTCCAGGTGTCACTACTTGGAACCTCTCAGAAAAGGAGTTATAGAAAAAATGGCATACCTTGTTGAATTATGGCTTATTCTAGAGAGTGAACTTATAGAGCGTGCCCTGCACTGCATATTTGTTGTATGGATCTAAATTTTTTACAAAGAATACCAAAGATTTTACTCTAACCAACACATTTTTTATTACCTAATTGGGATCTGTTATGAAGAATTTATGACGATTTTACCCGAAACCCCTGTTTTAGACTAGTTTCAGGACTAGCCACAAACCATATTTTCCATGGAGTGTGTTGACACGAAGTTTAATTTTTTTCCTATATTTGAAAACTAAAGCTTCATATTTTCCTAAGTCGTGGAGCCGCCCTTAGTCCAAAAGGGGAAATATGAGCTTTCCGTTCGTTTTTGGGTTTTTGAGATTCGGTTTTTCTCGAAGTATAATCTTCAACCATCTTATTTTCCTGGTGCTGAAATCCCGAAAATGCTCAGCTTATTAAAAATATTTTAAAGGGGAAAGAAATAAAGGTTGCCTTTTCCGTCGCTTTCCACAAAGCGCTCTTTAAACCCGAAATTAATTAAGTTCCCAAACATAATCATCATTCCCTTAATCTTTCATGATTCGGGTTTCTCCTTCTATCGAAACGCTTTTGAACTCTCAACAGTCAAACTCCCGATCCTCACTTTTCCGAAAAATTTAAAAGGATAATTAATTATTAACCTAGATTAATTAAATCCCTAATACGTGTCTTAGCACCTCACTAATCTCATCGCAATTTCATGATCTAGGGATTGCTTATGACATACCCCTGACACTAGGATCTCCGAAGTCCCAAAATGTGAAATCGTGTTTTCCCTAAACAAGGTTTAAGATTAAGGTTAATTTGTTTTTTTAAAACATGATTAGTGATAATTGATCTGCCTTTCGCATTTCGGGAATTGAGGAAAGCGGTGATTTTTGAAACTCTAGTCCCGAAATTGCTGATATATGGTAGCATTAATAACGGATAAATGAAATTTTTTTCGACACGAAAGCATATCTCCAGGCATATATTTCCATTTAAAAGCATTAATTTTTCGTCGTCTGCGTCTGTACACCCGTTAAAACAAAAAATTGAAGGGTAATAAAGTCTTGTATTTCAAACTTCATAGTTATTCTTTGCATCTGCAGTGAGTCACGTTTACCTAGTTTTATACACATTTCCTCTGTAAACAAGTTTTTGATTCGGCACAAGTATCATGGCACCTAAGAAGGCATACAAGAAAAGCGAAGAAAATGCAGAAAGCTCGAGTCCAAACAGAGACATTATATCTGATACAACACCGCATGCCATTGATTCCATAAAATCCTGGAGGCAGATTTTCAAGAATATGGATTATGAAATTAAAAATTTCCCTCATGACACCGACAACAATCTTCGAGATATAGCGGAGTGTGAGATCCACAAAATAGCTACACAGTTGCGACTTACGAAATATAATGACATGATCAGTTGGGCCTTAGAGAGAACTGATGTATAGACAAGGAGCATTCTGAACAGTTGCGGGGTTGTCGTCGGCTCTTTCAGACCAAAACATTTACAAATAATGTATAAATTGTCTCCCAGTCCCAAGTATGTTTATAATAAACATTTCGTGAGTAATTTTCAAAGGAAATAATGTTTTGAGTCAGACCAAACATATCCTAACTTAATCAAGGATTGGTGGAGAAATGAGGAAATATTCAGGGCTGACACCCATGATATTTATGCCACAGCCTCATTGAATGAGTATATGATTTATGTGTCTATGATTTTATGTAGAATTTTTGGTAAGCAAAGTCCCACCCATTTCCCTACAGAATGGGTACCTCTTTTGCACGAGGCAACTGAAGGTTACAACTTCAATTGGGATAAAATTTTATCTGATAACATAGCGAAGGAGGTCATGGACTATTATACTGTAAGATCAAAAGGCCGATCAATAGCCATTTATATGTCAGCATACATCATGGATGCTATATGCTTCTCAAATCCTTTCCCTTTGATGAATTGGAGTTGGAATCCAACTTACCCAGAGCCAATTCACGAACATCATTGTAAACTTTGGGAAGAAAACGTCAAGGACTCATTCTATGAAATTTGTCATTTCTTGATGATACCACTACATCAAATGTTGTATGGTTGTGCACCTCCCCACATTTCAGATTCGGTCACAAGAAACCTCAAGGCAGTTGTTGATTTGTTCATAGAGGAGAATTTTTCATACATCAGAGTTTTTGGGTGTTCAATTCCTCCACATTCCCTCCCGAAATTCCTCCCTGATAGACTGGTGTGCAGGGAGGTAGCTCATCAAATAGTAACAGGTGGAATTGGGATAGAACTAAAAGTGGTTCAAATTTTTTTTTGGCCAGTTTTTCCCATTCAGATTGGGAAATTTTCATTGCTCAACTTAGGTCATTCCAAAGTTGAAGCGACAGTGCTAGAGGAGGTTAAATTGGTAAACCTCGAGCACAGGAAGCACGATCCTTACCATTTGGTGGGAAAACACATGGCCCACTATAATATGAAGGCTTATGAACAAGAGAAGTCCCCTTGTGACAACCTGTTCAAAGGGACTAAGACCTATGAGGAGGTGTTAGAAAGAGTATAGACGCTTCCGTCCAACTTGCAAGCTAGTTTTAAGACCTTCCAGAAACATAGACGGAGCGGACTGCCCAAAGTGCTGCAAGGTGAATCAATTACCTCTCCTCGGGAACAAGAAGATACTCCTCCAAGTTTTGGACAAGAAACACAAGATAAAGTCAATCCTGAAGAATTTCCTCAAGAGACTAAAGGATATTCACAAAATGAAAAGGCCTTACAAACAGAAAATCCAGAGACGAAAGAAAAGAGGAGGCTCAGGACACCTCCTGAGTCCAGTAAGTCCACTCCTCCTTCATCACCTACTGTTGATATCATTATACCTGAGGCTATGGGAGAAACAAGGTCTACAGAGCTAGGAAGTCCCATAACTTCCTTAACTCCTTTACAATCCACCTTTGGACTCCCACAGATGGGAGATATATATGTTGGTGACCTCACCCCTATTTCTAGAGATGAAATCCCTCCTTCCGATTATTTTTTCAGCAAGAAGAGGAAGGCTATTGTAAGGAAATAAATGCATATGAGAGAAGGGGGTATGGTGAAGAAGCATAGGGTCTTGATAGATGGCCAGAAACTGGAAGAGGAGGATTTTGCTATAGAGGTAGAAGGCTCCATGGGAGCCATGGAAACAACAAACATTTTTACTGTGGAGAGCATGAGAACAAGGATAAATAAGAGTAACCACATGATAGCTTGATTGCAGGATCAATTGAAGAATGTTGAGAAAAACATTAGAGAAGAGGTGAATAAAAGTCTGGAGCAGGCCAGAGCTATTGAAAGGCAAGAAATCCAGTCACTGAAAACTATCCTGGATGAAATGAACCAGAGGATACAAGCAAGTTAGGTACAGGTTACTCAACACAGGGAGCTTGCTAAACAGTTATAGGCTAAATTGAGTTTGACATAAGGTCGGGTCGTGGACTTAAAGTCTTTTCAAACACTCTCGTTAGAAGCCCATACAAAGATAGAAGATGAACAACAACAATTGATATCCAAAATAGATATCATCTAGCATTATTTTCAAGAGGTAAGCACATCTCTTGATAATATTATTTTACTAGAAAAGGAAGCTAAAGAAGGAAGGAATACTTTCCAGAAAGCAGTTGCATGTTTAGGGAACAAAGAGATGGAAAAAAATCTAAAGCTTTCTGTCATAGAACAGATAAAAGGAGACATCATGCTCAAGGTATGGGAAGAAAATATATCTGAGAGCAAGAAGATAGTTAAAGAAATTAAGGATGACTATGAAGGAATCTTTGATTCTTTGGATAAGCAAGCATTAGGTATTGAAAGAAATGATTTCTCTGAGTCATTGGGGCAGATAAACATTGAAAAATAGTAGTTGGACTGCAAAGAAGGTTTGAAGGAGATTCAGGCAGAAATTTTACAGTTGAAGGAAATCGATGCCAGCCTAATAGACAGATGGTTGGTACAACCCAATTTAAAGTTGCAAGTGATCGGGTTTTCCGATAAAGGTTTTGAAGACCAGTTCCCAAAGATACAAAGAAAGTTTTATCTATAGCATCAAAGGAGGGAGAGACTTCAACTAAACAATGAAGTATCCTTTGAAAACTCATACTATTGAAATGATAGATAAACAAAAGTTAATCATGCAACGGTTAAGGTTACAGTTTTGTAACTATTTTTCTCTAGAAAAGTAGGAGACTTCTAACTATCAAGTATTGACGACCTTGTATAAATACAAGGAAAAGAGAATAAAAGGAGGCTTTTTGATCTCTCTAAAAAAAGAAAGATTTTTGACGAAGTAATTTTGAAGAGACTCTAAATTAATAGAAATGCAGATTGAAGATTCCAGATCTTGTCACCTCTGAGTTATGTGTTTCCCTGTCATCTCATCTTTGTTTCATATGTTTAATTGATGAATGCTTGGCTACAATTTAGTAAAACCTCTACTGTGGAAATTATTATTCTTGTTATTTAAATCATTTACATTTTTTCCTCTGTATCTGTTATCAACAGATACAAGACCTGTAGATGTTTAGATTTCAACATCATATGCTTCATTAATATTTTTCTCATTTCGTAGTCTTTTGTTACTATGTGAGATTCCTCTGAAATTGATGCCTCACTTTGCTAATAGCTTTATGTTTTTCTTCATATCATACATGTTTCTTTTCTTTAAAATTTAACTCAGATACAAGAAAAGGCCTACAATTTAGTCATCCTATTTATTTGGCTGTTGACATCATTCTCGTTACATTGTGGAATAGAGATAACAAGCCTAAAAAGAAAATACAAGAACTTTATCTTCTTTACTTTTACCCTTCATGACAGTACCAGTTGCAAGGCAGCCTAATGTCAAGCCTGCCCTTTCGGATTAGACCAGCATTGATCTAAATTTATTTAACAATATCTTACAAACAAAAAATAACCGGGTCGAGTTAGAATGTTCATGGGCGACAATTGAGAGAGATATCAGTACCCAGGAAAACTGGGAATTTCGACAGAGATAGTTGAGGAACCAACTATAGCCCTCATATTTTTATCATATCTTTTCCTATCGCCAACTCCCTCTATCTTTTCATATGCCTTGATAGTATACTTTAGAGACTTAAAGTATAAAATCAGGAACAACATCTTTTTGGTGTCATTGCCGAGGAATGGAGTAACAAAGCTTTTTCCCTAGGAAGAATGATATTGACACTTCCCTTCTTTGGTAGTGAACAAAGTTTGGAAACCTTCTAAGGCTACCTTTATCTTTCACTTGGTGACTCCATTTTGTTTAAACTGGCTCTCAACTAGAAGAACACCAGGAATAATCCAGACAATGACTAGATCTCACCTTTTTCCGATCTAGAAAAAAATCTAAAATCAAGAAGACACTTCCAGCAGACTGTCTCATCAACAAATAAAAATTATCAACCTAAATTTACACAGTATGACTCTGAAGATCAACACGGTGAATTAAGTATTCCACCCCTTTACGAGAAATACTCTGCTGATAAAGTTACATCCCCCGAATCAGATTTGGTTCTGCCCATTTTTTAGACAGAAGCTTTCTTAGTCATTTCCTGCACCAATAGAAAATGAAGATCTGTCTCACTTCCTGTTGCGACAGAGTCCCCCTCGCTTCTCGAAGTCCATTTTCCCACCTCTCAAAACTCAAACAATTATCCCATATATCTTGTTTCAACTTCTGTTGATTCTCCTATATTTTCACCCTGTGATTCTGAAGGAACTAGTCCATGTTTCCCAAGCTCCTTTTTCTCAAGTTTCATCCCCGTCAATAACCAACTTCTTGAAACCCTTCCTTATAACCCCCAAACTTTTACTGCTAAAGCCACAATGGCCGCAGCTGGAGCAGGTGAGGCGAGAGGTGCTGCCACAGGTGGTCTGGGAGTAGGAGAAGGGGACCAAGCACTGCCTCTTCTGATATTCACAAAGGTTGCTGCAAGATATGCTCCTCTAGTTATACCAGTCCCTCTCCATGATTTACTGAAAAATTACATGAAAAACCTCTCCAAGTTCACAGGAGAGGGTGATTTAATGGCATCTAAACACACAATTTTTTTTTATCAATTCGCATTCCTGGATTGGAACATGAAGATGTTTACTCTAGACTCTTGGTTCAAACCTTTGAAGGGAAATTAAGAACCTGGTTTTGAGGCTTAGTAGTTGGATCTATACCGTCATATGATGAACTTGAAAACGCTTTTATTAGACAGTGGGGTGAGCGGAAAGACCATATTTATTATCTAACCGAATTTGGAGCTGTTTGAAAGAAAAAATTTGAATCAGTCCTTGAGTTCACCCAACGATTCAACAAATTGTACAACAAGATCCCAACCAAGGTCAAACCCTCACAGCCTGCAGCGAAAGTGACTTTTGTTGGAGCTTTTGACCCTGACTTCACCCTACTATTAATGGAGAGAAGATCAATAGATCTCACCAAGATGCAAGATGATGCCTTGGAAATCAAATCTAACATGATGGAATCAGGAAAACTGAAAACCAAATTTGAGACTGGAAATAAAGAAATAAGGAGATACAGGGAGCAAGGAGGACCCTCTGGATCAGGAAGGTCCTCATAAGATAAGATGGACGATATGGCTAGAATCATCAAAGAACTGTCAAACGAAATATCGAGAATGGAACTTGATCAAGCTAAAAATGAACATTACCCTAGAAAGGAATTCAGGAAGAACCCTAATCCTCAAAACCACCAAAAAAAAATTAAGAACGAAGATAAAAAATTCCAAACCCCTTTTAAAAGAGAAAACTTTATAGGAGGGAAAGACTTGGAGGATTTCAAGGAATTAGAAGAGGATATAAACAATATTGGCGAATGCTTCTTACAACCTTATATAACAAGACATGATTACGAAAACTCTTTGACTTCAAATTATAGGACTGAGAGTAACAAGAACAACAGTGTCTTAGAAGATTCGACCTATCAAGGAATAACAGATGGTATAATGGCCGAGCTCCACTAGAAGTATAACCTAAGACCTAGAAACAGGGTTTCCTCAACCGCTCCAATTAAAAAGATATTTTCGAGGGTTGAAAATGATGAACCAGTTTCAAAAAACATTGAAAAAAAGATTGAAGGGACTAAGACCGCTAAAATACAATCTACTAAAACAAAGATAGTGGAAATGCCACCCTTAAGCATGCAGAAACTAGACACCCCTATTACCAAAACAAAGGCCCCTCAGCCAAGGAAAGCTGAAAATAAAGGGCTGAAGGTTCAAAACATGGAAATCGACAAAACCATTGGAAGTTTTAACCTAGAAAATGAAATCAGTAAGATCAAAATTCTTATTCCCCTTGTCGAATTGGCCAAAAACCTGATATACCGAAAACAAATTGCTAAAATGATTAGTTTTTCGGAAAATCAAAGTCAGGATGATGTTATAAACTTAGAGGATGAAAAACCTAACATAATTTTTGGCCCACACTTCGAAGGTTCCAGAGACACTGTTGCCCCTTTCTACATCACTTTGACCATTTTCGATCATCTGCTCCATAGCTGCATGTTAGATTCTGGGGCCTCTCACAATGTGATGCCTAAAGCAATCATGGACAGACTCGGCCTTGAAATCATCAGGCCTTATGGAGATTTATATTCTTTCAATTCGAGGAAAGTCAAATGTATAGGTATGATAAAGGACTTAGTAGTAAACCTTGCACATGTACCTTCGAAAAGTGTTTTAATGGATGTAGTTGTTGCAGATATACCCCTAAAATATGGCATGCTCTTGTCCCGATCTTGGGGTGCCAAACTTGGAGGTTCCCTTCAACTTGATATGATGTACCCAACAATTCCAGTTTTCGGGGGGCAGTTCACACGGTTGTACAGGGAAACCAGGTTAGCATTTATGGTTAGTGATCCTCTCAGCCCAAATAATTATCCTGTATATATAGCTGATCAAGATTTAGGTAATTGTATATTATCTTTAGATGATGATGTAGATGCGTGTATAGAAGAAAGTTGTACAGGAAATAAAAAAAGAAAAAGAACAAATAGAACAAGATGTGTGTAACACTGGTGTTTGGAAAATGTTTTTTGACGGTGCCTCATCTTATCTTGGAGCTGGGGCTGGAGTAATTTTTGTGGCACTTGATAACCAATTCGTTATTCCTTTGTTTTATAGTCTTCAATGTAACATAGACCACACCAATAACGTATGTGAGTATGGAGCTCTAGTGTTAGGGTTAGAGGCCACTAGGAAAATGAAAATTAAAAACCTGGAAGTTTTTGGTGACGTAGAGTTGATGATGAAACAAGTTAATCACTAGTATGATTCCAAACATCCTAGGTTAAGGTCATATCGAAATTGTGTTTGGGACCTAATAAAAAAAAAAATCTCCTCTATTAATATTCACTTCGTCCCAAGAGCAGAAAATCAGCAGGCAGATGCTTTAGCCAAAGCATCTTTGACTTTCACACCTCCCACTGATTTCAAACTTAAATATCATATACAGATGAGACATAGACCTTTAATACCCAATAACATACAACATTGGCAAGTCTTTGAGGACGATGAACAACTCTGAATTTTTTTAGAAATGATAGACGAGTTCGCCGAAACCCATGTTGACCAAGAGAACCAAAATGATCCTATTTGGATCATGCAAGAAGGGTAAGACCCCCAAGAGTTCCAGGATAAAATCACAAATCACCGAATGTTGGTTTTAAAAAATAATCAGATACCCAAGGGCCTGATTCCCTTAGAAAGGATTTTCAGTCATAATGACATCCCTTTGAAGACTACCTTATAGCCTCAGCCAAAGGAGGTCTAAGATTGCAATATAGGTACTGAGGAGAGTCCCAGATTGGTGAAAGTATCCAGGTACTTGTCTCCCGGAATCAAGAGTAAATATGCTAAGTTGCTTAAAAAATACAAAGATGTTTTTGCCTGGTCTTATGATGAGTTAAGAACTTATGATATGACTATCATGGAACATAAAATTCCACTAAAACCAGGCATCAAACCTTTTAGATAGAAACTCAGGCAGATTAACCCTATCCTATTACCAGTGATAGAAAAAGAAGTCAAAAAACTCCTGGATGCTAAAATCATAGTTCCACTGAGATACTCTGAGTGGGTAGCCAATTTGGTCCCAGTAAGAAAGAAAAACGACGAGATCAGACTGTGTGTCGATTTCAGAAACCTGAATCGATTATCACTCAAAGACAATTACCGATTGCCTAAGATGGATCATGTTTTATAAAAAGTAGTTGGAGCTAACCGGATGTCTATGATTGATGGTTTTTCAGGTTACAATTAGATCGTAGTGCATCAGGACAATAAATAAAAAACTGCTTTCACTAACCCTTGGGGTACTTTTATGTACGATAAAATGCCCTTTGGTTTGATGAATGCAAGGTCCACTTTTCAATGAGCCATGGATATCGCTTTCGTGGGTTTAAGAGATAAATTGAAGAGATGACCTGACTTTGTTCTCCAAGTTCAATGCAGAACATCTAACGCACCTTAAACAAACCTTTGAGAAATGTCATAAATTTGGTTTGTCACTCAACCCCAAGAAATCCGATTTCGCGATGCGAGAAGGTAAACTCTTGGGCCATATCGTGTCTAAAGAGGGAATCAAAATTCATCCAAAAAGAGTTGAAGCAATAGACACTATAAATTTTCCTAGAAATGTAAAAGAAATTCAGTCTTTTTTAGGAAAGATAAATTTCTTGAGGAGATTCATCCCGAACTTCTTTGAGATTGTGAAATTGATAACAGATATGATAAAAAAGGAAAGCAAGGTGAGGTGGACTAGCCAAGCCAAAGCGTTATTTCAACGCATCAAGAAAGTAATAAGTGAAGCACCGGTCTTGGAAAGTCTAGATTACACGAAAGAGTTTTTAATTTTTTCTTTTGCTTCAAAACATGCTATTGTAGCTATGTTGTTACAGAAAAACAAGGAAAGTTTTGAGCGTCCTATTGTGTTTTTTAGAAAAAGCCTCAGATATGCTGAGTTGAAATATGATATAATGGAGAAACAGGCCTATGCAATGGAAAAATATCTCAAGGCTTTCATAACTTACTTGTTGCATTCAAAGATCATTGCTTATGTACACTCTATCTCTGTTAAAGATATCCTGGTGTAACCAGACAATGATGGAAGAAGAGGAAGGTGGTTAGCTAAGATCCAGGAGTTCGACCTAGAGGTCAAACCAACTAAAATTATCAAATGTCAGGGTTTGGCCAAATTTCTTGTCGAATCGAATTTAAAAGCACTCGGGATAGAGCAGTTGCAAGAGAATGAAGGATTCCTGGAAATTGATGAGCTTGATATCACTGCACCTATAACCGAAATCCAAGATAAGTTTTCTGCTTCATCCTGGTATCAAAACATCGTCCATTACCTACTCACACTTCAATTTCCTAGTGAGTTAACCTCGTCAAAAGCTAGAACGCTAAATTTACATGCTGTAAGATACTGTATCATAGATTCTAAATTGTATTGGAAAGACCCCTTGGGTTTCCTACTAAGGTGTTTAATCGAAACTAAAACAGAAGGGGTTGTAGATGAATTCCATGTCAGAGTATGTGGAGGACATCACGCGTGGTGAACAACGACGTATAAAATATTGAGAGCTGGATACTACTGGCCCAAATTTTTCACAGAAGTGAACACTAAAGTTCGAAATTGTGTCCCATGTCAGTTGTTCTTAGGCAAACAAAAGATCCCATCTTTGCCCCTTATTCCAGTTAAAACCGAAGGCCCTTTTTAGCAATGGGGACTTGATTTCATTTGAGAACTTCATCCACACTTCAACGCACAACACAAATGGATCCTAACTGCTACTGATTACTTCAAAAAATGGGTGGAATCTATTCCCACAAGAAATGCAACCGATTCGGTAGTAATCAATTTTTTCGAAGATAATATTTTATCCAGGTTTGGTTGTCCCCAGAAAATAGTCATTGATAACGCGCAAGCATTCAAGTCAATGGCTATGGTAAATTTTTTCCTAAAATATAATATTGTACTAGGACACTCAACAACTTACTATCCATAAGGAAATGCTCTGGCTGAATCATCCAACAAAAGCCTGATTACTGTGATAAAAAAGGTCTTGACAGAAAACAAGAAAGCATGGCATATCCATTTAAAATATGCTCTATGGGCCAACATAATAAGCACTAAAAGAGAAATTGGGATTTCCCCTTTCCATATGGTATATGGCACTGATGTCGTTTTACCAATAAATCTTTCTCTGGCAGTAATGAAACTTTGGCAGGATTCAAATTAAGAACCCAATGACGTTACCAGGAGAATAAACCAGCTGGTCGAAGTTCAAAAAAATAGGGCCGAAGTAAATGAAAGGTTGTAAAGGTATCAGGATAAAATGAAAGCCTTATTTGATCAGAAAGTGAAAGATAGAGGATTCCTCCCTGGCGACTTGGTATTAAAATGGGAAGCTAGAAAAGAAGACGCTGGAAAACATGGAAAATTCGATCCAATCTGGTCTGGTCCATACAAAATTTCGGCCTTGGAAGGAAAAAATGCTTGGTTACTAGAAAAATTGGATGGAAACATTCTTAATGCCCCTGTAAATGGGCGGCATCTTAAACACTTCATGCAGTAATGTGTTTCTAAATCACCATTGTACATATCGGTTTGTTTTCAGATAAAAAA